>BMAO01033911.1:414069-442807 GCA_019973975.1 Trichonephila clavata
GTAACTTCTAATATCAGGGCCCTCTGCCAAAGTCAGGTTTTGCCTTTGATATTTAACGAATTTATCAATCTTTGGACCTGGGCTCCCTCGCAGTGCAGGGGTGTACGTTACGCCACTGGCCTGTATTTCCTTACAAAGCATCTATAAATACTTTTAAAACGTATTTCCTAACTATTATATAGAGGCATAAACTTAAAAGGAAGTATTTTTTTTAATATGTAGAAGAAAGTATTACGTGCTCCTAATTTTATTTGAAATTTTCTTTGTAACTTATTTCAGGCTGACTCAAGGGTGGATGTTTTACAATGATCCTGCCACCTGGCAACCAGCTCAAGCAAGAGCGTTTCTACGAGCTGTACCATTGGTAAGTACAACACAAAAGTTCAGTTTAATTATCGATGTAGCCTTAAAGAGTATCTGTTCATTAGCTATGTTTCATTTACTGAAAAAGTAGACGAGATATACTTTAAAAATAAATGTTTAACTATTTTGATTAAGAAAATGCACTATCAAAATACTTAGAGTCAAAATGTTTTGAATCTACTTTTGAATAAGAACCCACAGATTTTTAAACTCATTAATTCCTTTTTATATCATTTATTAACTGCTATAAAATTGAATTGAGTATAAATAGTTGAAAATTCACAAAATAGATAAAAATTGAAGTATCTCTATAATCCATCTGCTATATGAAGACAATTCTTCGTAATAATTGCTTAGTTTTGAAAACCTAAAGTAATTAATTAGTCATCAAAATTTAATTTGGGTGTAAAAGATAACATTATATTTTTAGTATAACAGACAATATTTAATAAATTTCAAAAAATTCTCATAATGAGGGGAAGGCGAATTTTATTCATATTATCTGTATATAGCTTTATCTCACTGTAAGTTAAAAAAAAACAATAGTACGATGAAATGCAAAATCAAAGGAAAAAACAAATTCTACTTTGTATTAATTGAAATACTTCATAAATAATCTTTTGAATAATTAGTCATGTTCTTCTGAAATTCCTACTGAAAAACCTGATGCATAATGAAAAACAATTGAAGCTACAAGAAGGGAGAAAATTTTTCTTGTCTTATAAAGATTACAGTAAAGCTTCAGTAGTATTTTAAAGAGTTATAGTTTAATATAAATTCCCTTGAAGTCCTTGAAAATGATTTTTACATTACTGTTTCGATAAAGTAAAGAAGTAAGTACTTTTGATTTCTAATATTATGCTTTGCATAAGTACCATCAAATCTGACTTATGGGCATTCCATTCATTTGCTGAATGATTTTTTAAAGTGATTATTAAGAATTTCATTACGATTTGAGTTTGTAAAGTTATAATGCATTTGTGAGTTAATATATTCAATTTTTTTTAATATTTATGTTTTCTGTAATTACAAAAACTAAATCAAAAGAAAAAATTTCCATAGTTATTTTAATGGGATTTTTATCAGTTAACTTATGCTATATTATGTGATTTCATAATTTCTTCAACATTAAAAAACTCCTGTAAAAATTATTATGATTCCCACCATATATCATTCAACAACTCAGTTTGTTGTTAATTTTCTAAAATGTTTCTCTATTTTAATTTCATCTCAAGGGACAATTTTGTCCATTGCTCATCGATGTTAAATAGCTGTTTTGGCTTTTTTTTTTTGCTACTTCAGAAATTTTAAACTTTGAAAATCCAGTCAGTTACAACGATTTTTTCACAAGCACGATTATTCACTACAGTTTTTTCCCCGTATGTTTAACATATCACTAAAACAAAACAGCACATTTTTTTATAAGGGACAACATAAACCAACTTTGGATGGCGAAGATCTCACCTGAGCTGGTGACTAAATTCTACAAACTTCCATGCGTACAGGAGCTCCGTTTTCAATGTGAAACAACCCTTATTATTCTTCAGAATAGACATCGATTGAATCAAGACTCGAATCCGTAACTCTCAACTTTATTCCCGGAGCTGTTGTAGTCAAAATTGAAGTACATTTTTTAAATCTGAAGCGCATTTTTTCCCCTACAATGTATAAGTTATCATTCTATCCAGGTAACTTTTTCTTTATTTTAGGACATATTGACCAAACGTGTATTACTCGTTTTGCAATTTATTTATATTTTGATTGTTACTTAAATAGTTTGCATAAATAAATTTTTTTTAATTCCTCTTAAATTTTTATTAATCTTTACTTAAAAAGTCCAAATTTAGAGAATTTGTTTAATTGTAGATGCAAAAAAATTATAATCAAATATTATCTTCACCAGTTTCTCAAATGCTGTATAATGTATCGATCTGTCTGATCTTTGGATGATTTGAGACATATTTCTTACGTGAATTTGTAAAATATATTAGCTTCATAGACACAGAAAGCAAATATTCCGTTACATATATAATGCGGTGTTACATAATCAAAATAATTAATAAAAGATATATGAGTTAATGTATTTGAAGGATAAAGATTTTTGTTTGAAAACGATTCCTTTTTATTAACAAAAGTATTAACACATTTAAGTGTTACCTAACTAAATTTTTCTCTTTAAAAGTTAAAATTTTTTTAAATTTGTGAATTTGCATTTCATTTTTGATTAATATAGAATTTTGTTAGGTAATTTATTATGCTATGATATTATTAAATGTTATAAATAATCAGGAACATTATATTACGTTATCTATGAATATTGATGTAAAAGAATCTATTCGCTTATCTTTAAAAGTATTTTTGCAACAATTAGTGAAGAATTAAAATTATATTTAAAAAAAAAGTTGAAATAAATCGTTAAAAGTACATTACTTTACTTAGAAAATGGTATAATTATACATAAGAACATATAGCTTAAAATAATGTAAAATAAAAAAAAATGTTCATGAGAGGTTTTAAGAAATTCTCCAGGGATAGTTTATTTTGAGCATTTGTATAAGCTTAAGATTTTATATAGCTCATAGAGAGTATATACTATGAAAATAACAGACTATATATATATATATATATATATATATCAAAAGAATAGACCACCTCTCTCTCCTGTATATTTTATAACTTTGAAAATACGTTTGTTCGCAAAACATAATCTTGCATGTATTGAGAAAATTTCGAAATATATATGCACACACACATACATAAAACTTTCAAATAACTTCTCTTTTTTATATAATTTAAACTCCATTTCGTTAAGAATGAAATTTGGCCTTGTAAATATATATGAATGCTATGCGAATATGTTTATTTTGAAAATCAGAAAATAACAAAATAAAAATTTAAAATAAAAGCATAGTTAATAAATCCACCAAAAAAAATAAAATTTGTTGATTTAAATTTGTAAAAAGCAACTTTAACTCTTGCAAATTTGCAAGCATGCCACCAAAAATGCAATAAAAAAACATTCCATTACTTGTCGAAGAAAAAATGTCAATTGTTTAATCTTCCAACATTAAACTATAGGAGTTTACTTTTAAAAACAGGAAACAAGTTGTTTTTTAACTCATTAGATATGTTCGACTATCTCATAAGATTTCTCCTATATTTGATTGAATATCTAAAATTCTTTAATATCTTCGGTTTCGAAATCTTTTTTTTTTCTTTTTAAAGATCATGAAGAAAAGAATGTCACGTTTTATTCGACCAGTATCATAACATGAAAACAGATCTTAATCGAAAATGAAAAACTTATTTTGTCAAAACAATCTTAAATAAATAAAAAAAACTTGAACAGTGCATTCCTTATGAAGTAATTTGTTGTTTCGTGCGAGAATATTTCAACTCATTTTTAAAGGAGTTTTATTTCAATATCTTTTCAAAGCATTTTGGAAGAATTTCAGACAAAGAATAAACAGGAGAATTTGAACCTTTGGTTACAGAACGACAAACACATATAAAATGTTTCTTATCATTTCGTAAATGGTTTTTTTTTACTGAAAAGCGGAGCGTGCTTTGTATGCATATTAAAATTGTCTTTCATTTCGTATATATATATATGCATATTTTCAAGGAATTTCAAGTTTATTATTCATCTAAAACCTCTCTCTTTACCAGAATCACCTCATATATTAAAAGGGAGAAATGTATCAAATATTGTCTGCCGAATAAAAAAAAAGTTAGTAACCGAGAAATATTATATTCCCTTATTCTAAAGCTTTAGATATTTGAAATCGAGCAAACTAAGGATTTTTGTGAGAACTGAAGATTGCTTTTTTCTCTAAATTCCAGGAGAAAAAACGGTTTTCAATTACTCTTTCTGAGAAAATAGGTATTGCATAGAGTTTCGAAAATTTGATTTAAAATACTTTTACAAAAAGTAGCTGAAATTGTCAGATAAAATACTTACAAATTGCATACGTAAGCACTGTTATCAGAATAAGTCTTAGGAATAGGAAAAAAGATTTAAGCGAATGTGAAGCAGTGATATATTTCATAAAATATACAATTTTGATGTGTTTCCATACTACTGTTAAGTACAAAAGGATGTTAGATGGTGAATATAATAGTACACATGTTAAAGAACAAAAATAGAGTAAAGAAAATTGATAATCATCCTAATTCCAATTTAAGGTATCCGACTACCCTAAAACAGTGAATTTTGCCAAAAATTGAAAATTTTTTTTATGATTTTATATTTTATGGACCATCTTATTAGCTGCATAAAAATATCAAGTTTATCATTTTCCGCTTACTAGGACAAAAACTACAAGTGTATGTACTATATAATACCTTCCCCTTCATTTTGTTTGCGGTTTAAAAATTTGTGACGAGAAGGTATAATCAAAGGTTTGGGGGTCAAATGTTTTTTAAGTGCATCTTTTAACTTATCTAACGTTTGGTCGGAAGGAATGTCAGGTGCCAGCACATTTTTTAGTAACTGGTACAATTCTGCACTAAGAGACGAAACAAAAACCTTAGCTCGATTGGCTATTGGTACATTCTGTACATCTAAGTAAGTTTCGAATCTTTCAATGAAACTATCGAAATTTTCAATTTCTTCATCAAATTTTTCAAATTGTACAGTTACTTTATGACTAGAAGAATGATCTCTAATTTGCAGCGCTCGAATCAGTTCTTGATTCTGCCTGAGCAATTCTGCAATTTGCTGTTCCATGGTTCCTCCCGATTAAAGAGAAAAGAAAATTTTTTTTTACCTTTGAGCCGTCTTCAGGCAATGCCTTATCCGAAAGAAAATGAATTTTTTTTTCTTCTTACTTCATCTCTAGGTGAGAACTTACGAATTCCGAGTTTTGCTTCTTACAAGAGAATTTCTTCTTCACAAAAAGAAAAAAAAAAGATTCTTCAAACCACGCGGAATTAAACAAAAATCCCATCCTCGTCGCCAGCTGTCGTGTTTATGTGGGTTCAACATAATTAGATACACATTTACTTCTTAACTTAGTTTAATGACTATCTTGCTGGACAGTACAACCATTAATATTTACAGATTTTTTACAGAATCATTTCCCATAGTTCCGCGGTATTTATATCTACAGTCACGGTTAACATTCTTTAACTGGTTGCAGTCAAATATTCCATAGTTCTGTATAATAGTAGAATTGTTTTAACCTTCAGATTTATCAATCACTGATTTATTACAAAATTTACAGTCCCTTATGTGAATATAATCACTGTCTTTTTAAGCATTTTCATATAGTAACCCAGATAAAGTGCTCTAGTTTTTGTAAAAAAGAAAGTATCTATCCTGAAGGTCATTTCAAAATTAAATAATATAGTGACACATTAGATTGAAAAATTGAAAATTTGTTCATAAACCTTTGGTGCAGAATGGGCCGCGTTTATATTATTTTTGTCAATTTTTACCTATTTTTACCCATTTTAGTAATAATAATTTCTTTTTCTCTGCTTAATTTTAGCACATTTTTCTTAAAATGCACTAAACAAATCTAAAAATAACAAAAGAATCCCTTTTTCTCCTTTTTTTAAAAAAAAATGTTGTCGTAACCAGTTGGATACCTTAAGTGATTTCCTTGATACAGATACACAAAAACCAAATTGCTCTTAATTACAAAATGTATTGCTGTTCATTTTAATGTTAAACATGGTAACTTAGGGCCCCTCTTTGACCCCAGAGCCACGAAATTGAATACGTAGGTGGAACTCGACCCGTGTAATCGACAGGTGGTCTTTGTTAATGTAAATTCGTGTAAGTTCCGGAGTTACGAGGCCCCTGTTGAAATCAGGCCCATCTGTTAGGGGTCCTGGGTTTCAGACTAGGACTTCTTTTTTTACATTTTCATGCATTGTCATCCACTTCTGAGCTATGGTCCAAATTTCAAGTCTCTAGCTCACCGGGAAGTTAGTTTAAAATCAATAACAAAATTCCACCCGGACAGACAAGAAAGCGAATTCATAAAAACATGGTAAAAATGTATATCTTCTAGTGATATATACGAATTTTTGAATTTGAGTACCTTCAAATACAATTCTGAAATTAGCAATACAAGTGAAAAACAGCAAATGCAGATTACAATCGATGCAATTTATTAGACTTTCTATTATCAATTAATAATGAAATTCATTACATAGGTTCAAGAAATTTCAATACTTTTCCACTCAGGTGTCACATAGTAAGAAATAAGGAAATATATTTTTCCTTTTCATTGTAACGAGAACTTCTGCGAATTTTTTGTGCATAATTCATGTATATTGAAGAAAATTGTTTAGCTGCAATAATATGAACTGTATCATACAGTAAATTTTAGAAGAAAAAAGTTTATAAGCAGAAACTTGTAAAATTTCTTACTAGGGCTTCTTGTTTCTTAAGAATATTCTGGTTAGTTATATATTCACTAATATTCACTTATAGTTTTAAGGAATTTTCTCATGAAACCCTAAATATATTTTCTTGAAATTTAGATTTATATTTTTGGAATTACTCAGGATCTTTACTTTCAGGACCTTTTACTTACTCCTTTCCTCTCTCTCTCTCTCTCTCTCTGATCGAACATTTAAATTTACCTAGAATTTATACGTTCCATAAGAAAAACTACTTCTGAAAATGTTAACATAAGATATCCAAAAGAATATATTTATCAAGCATTTATTTTTTAATTATGAAAATTCTTTTAATTTTTTCTCTAGTTTTAGTCAGTGAAAATCGTTAACTTTCAATAAGCGTGATTCCTATCCGTTTAGTAATTTTATATATACTCATAATTTTAAATAAAACAAGCAAGCAAATTCTTTTTTGGCATAACTATTCTTTTATCCTTATGTTCGTTTATAAAAATTTATAATATATGGATATATATATATATATATATATATATATATATATATATATTAATTCTCAAAAGTTTTAATGATAAATCTGGTTTATAAATTATATTCCAGCCTATATTCTCAGATTGTTTTGACACTTTCATGAATAGTAACAATTACTTATTTCTAGAAGGGAAAATTGGAAATGGTGGTATCGATCATCATTAAAGATGAATAGTGTTAAGAGATTCTTCTATTATGAAAGATAAATCGATGTATGTTCACAGTTTTTTTAGCTTAATAGAATAATTTTTAATTTACATTAAAATGTTTTTTAATAACAAAGCAATATCATATTTCCCAAAACTATAAGATATTTACCCTTTTCGTTATGAAAGATATTAACAGAATAGTTAGAAAATAATTGTCTAGATTTTGGAAATATTTCTTTACTGTACGTTTGTCTTGTTCCCAAGTTTGTGCTCAGTATTTCTTAGCAGGTACTCAATTCCTTTGTTTCTGCTTACTTGCTGTTTTGATGAAAATATTCCAAAAGTCAATTATTGGAACTACATTTACAAGATGGGGGAAAAAAGGAATTTATGTTGTAAAATGGAGCATTATTCAGCATAAATTTAATGACAAATAAATATTCGGGATATTATATGCGGTGGATATGTTTACAAATCAATGATGAAAACGCGTATTAAGTATAATCATCTGTATAAATGCCTGTCGGACTGTAGCAATTGCAGATTTTTAAGAAGTTTAGGGATAGTATACTTTAGTTCTGTTTTTTAAAGTCGTGCCAAAAATACTACTATCTGGTTCATCTAAAACCGAATTATTTTTCAATTCAGTTTGAAGCAATTATTTCCCATCTCTATATAAGTTCCATGATATGTGATATCTAGCCCAATGAATACATTATTTTCCTAGGTAAAAGTAATATACTTCTTCGTCTTTCTCTAAAAAATAGATTTACATGCTTTAGAACATTTGAACAGTAAATTTATTGACCGAAGCGTCTGCAAACAGGTCTATATTTTTTTCATCTGGAGTTTCTAAAAAAGTTTTCTTCAACCGCAGTAAAATTAGTCATCATAACTATGAATTCTACATTAAACGTTATTCAGTTTTGTCCTTCTCTCAAACCATATTCAGTTTTATATAGCTCACACAATACTAAGTTTTAAAATAAGATCATTGTTACAACATTCCAGAAAGTAGAAAAGCGACAACCAAAATTTAAAAATTCTTCTTAATTTTATTCACTGATTATTATGATAAACAATTCAATACATCAAAGAACACCAAAGTTTGAGAAATATTAGCGTTTTTGAAGCTATTCTATCCTTTGGGGAAATTACCTTCACAAAAGTGTCTTTAAAGTATGTTTATATATCGTGTTTTCCGAGTCAACACCAAGGCATTTTATTTTGAACTGTCTTTATTCAACGAAGACAACTTTGGATCTGCTTGCTAAGAGAGAAAAACGGACATGTGTTAAGTGTCAGAGTCAGCGACCACTTCATAGCCAGATGTCTTTCAAGTACTCTTCTTATTGAAGATGTATATTTGGAAGTTAAGCATGACATACGAGGTAATAAAAATTAATAGTCGGAGCGTAAAAGTTTTGCTTAGGACCATGTGTTCTTCAAGAGGCCGAAGTGAGTAATAAATTTAATACTTGAAGATGTAACGGAATATAAAAGTTAAAAGTGGTCTAGGGATTTAATTTTAAATCTAATTTAATTATATATATATATATATATATATGTAATGACTCCATTTAGTATTCTTTAAATTTTACTCCTTTCAAATATTTTTTATTCTTTAGTACAATACTAATGCGGTAATCTTAATCTAACTAGTCCCACGCGTCTGCAATCAATTAGGCTCCTGTTAGAAAAGAGTCACGCGACCATCACCGTCAGTATTTAAACCCAGAGCGCTGTGTACTCTCTTTCTTTGCTCTTTGTCTTTTTGTTCATCATGTAAGTTGCCGTTGCTGCTTGTTGCTTCTGCTATGTGATTGTGTGCGTCCATATTAATTAATTATTCCAAATGTACTGAAACTTTGTATGCCTGTGACAATGAATAAAAGAAGATTAAATCCAAAGAAGAAGTAGTCCTCTGTTTATCAACAAATAACCATCGGCAAATCTACATACAAGTCATACAAGTAACCTACAGAAATAGGCCTCGACTACGTTATTATATATATATATTATATATATAATATATAATATATATATATATATATATAATGAATAATGTATTTGTCGTGACCCGAAGGTTGAGGGTGTAAGAAGCAGACATGATCAAAAATAGCTAATTTTATTTAATCTTTACCACTTTACGAATACGCTTTTATAACTTAACTCTGAGAGCAATATGAAATCCTAACCTGCAATCAGATAACTGAATTATGGAAAATACTTATCTTGAGTGGCAACTCCTTGTATGATCCTTCTTGAAGCCCGATAGTATAGTCAGCTCCAAGTTTGGTTACTCAACCACTTCTTGATGGATTCTCCACCGAATATTAATCTTAAGTTGCGCGACCACCACTCAGTGTTTACGTTTACTAACACATGAATTCAGCTTAACGATCAACGCTTAACCAATAACTCACATACTCAACGACAAGCACTTAAATAGTAGTTACATTTGCATAAAATCAAGTCACCCAACGAAAAGAGGTTTTTAAACTAAAATCACAGTTAAAGAATATTTTCCCCAAGAGGATTAGTAGAAGACCCGAATCTAACCCGTTATATAGTTAGAATAAAAATAACTTTATATGAATTCTAGAGAACGCTTAAGGTATTCAACAGATATCTTTAAAGTGACTAATAAGAAAATATGACTTTTAATAAATAATAATATGCACACACATTAAATATAAGTTATGTTCTAATATCATAGCTTTCAATCTTGCGTTTATTTCATGCTAAAGGGCGAATATATTTAAATGAGCAAGATTAAGCTTTCTTCTCTATTTTGTATACATACTTATGAAAGAAGGAAACTGTTTTCATTTATAACAACAATTTAGAATTCTTAGGTGAACGCAATTGCTTACGTTAAAACTTTTATAATGGATCATAAAAACTTTTAAATTAAATTTTAGGAGAGTGCGTGCCTATACATTTGTCTTTTCTCCCGTTATTTTTGAAGTAAAATGTCGCTTTTTGGAATTGAAATTAGCATTTTTCACTAGAAAAGTTAATGCGAGGAAAGATTTTATAAGGGAGAAAAACAGTTAATTAGTTATTTTTCCTTGAATGATTTACAATGTTGACAAGAATAACTATTAAGTTTTTTAGCAGGATTAATTAGTTTGTCATTGCGCGGTTTCTCTGAAATTAAATTAGTATTTGACTATAAATATTTTAACTTGTTAATTTTTTATTAAGATATAGTAACACAATTACGTCTATTTGATGCTTATTCAGTATAATATGCATAAATTACTTAAAGATTAAAAATTTATTTCTCTCTAATAGTTAGTTCTTTACTTTGACAAAGCTAATTTAGGTAAGCACAAAAAATATTAACGGTCTATAAAAAATAGTTACTATTAAAAAAGTACTGCACTTTATTTTTTATTAGAAACTTGAGATACCAGGAAAAGTGTGCAAGTAATTACCATAAATTTGTTCAAACTGATTTATAGCTGTGTGACACAGAAAAAAGGCCTCATTTATCATGTTTAAATCTTACAAGAGAAGTATTATTAATAACAGCAACTAAAGAGAACATTCATTTATAGTTATGATTGTTTGGCGTAGATATATTAGTTATTTTATAGAAAGCTTTTGACGCATGGAATCATTTCTTCGTTAATTTAATGCTTATTTGATTTTATATTTTGTTCAAATGATTCATTTAACAATAGCTGTTTGTTCATTTTTCATTAGATATTTTTTTCCGAAATTTAACATTGAATGTTCAGATTGATTCAAAAATAATGAGATCAATTTCAGAGTATCATAAATTTTTATTGAATTAAGTTATTTGAACGAGAAGTTTTCAATTTGATTTCAGTACACTTTACGTAAACGCTTTTATAAACCGATCCAAAAGAGCTTTTTCGACCATTTAGGGGGTATTTTTCCAATTTTCTCTTTGATTGCTTTTTGAAGCCCCTGAAGTGTTCTTATTTTACATCTGTTTAATTGCCTTTTTAAGTATCCCCAAGAAAAATAATCACAAGGAGTACAATCAGGGGAATATTGTAGCCATTTCTTAGGAGGGAGAAAGTTTTTTTTCTTTTTCAGCTATTTTTATAGCTGATTTTACAATATGACTTGGTATAGAATCTTGGTGAAAAACAAAGTTTCCTTGAGGGTAAAGACGTTTACTTTCTTTGATCATATACTTCAAAACTTTATTCTGATAGTACTTAGCAACGATTTTAGCCTTTGTTTCTACAAAAAATGGTTTCGTTAAACCTTCAGAGGACATTCCCATCCATACCATAGCACCTGACTGCCAACTCGGCTTTTGCAAAACAGCTGCGTCCTTGCGACGTTTTTCGTGTTAATTGCATTGTATTTTCGTTTTTCCAGCTCAGGTAACAGTACTTCATCCGAAATTATCCCTGTTTTGTATATACCTTTGCGTAACATTAAATTCAGAGGCAAAGAAAGTTTTCTGAGTTTTTCTACGTTCTTTGCAGACATTTGATGACAGACTGGCTTATTCACTGTTTATAGCCAATTTTCTTTATCTGACGACAAATTGTGGATTGCGACACCTGTTGTTTCCTTGCTAAAGTTCTTTGAGGCAGAGAATTTTCTAAAGAGATAAGTCTTCTCAGATTCTTTGTATGTTTTCCCCCAATTACTTCCTTCGTCCACTTTTTTTCCAGGAGCTTTTGGTTTTATTTATTTTCAAAGTTTAAATAGTATCTTCACGTCCTTTCTGATTGTTAAATAATTTATTTAGCAGAATTTGAGCAACCATCCTTCAAAAGCTTTAAAATTTCGTTCTTGGTTTGAGGGTCTAATTTCGGAGCCATGATTTATTTCCATTAATAAAAACAGTTAGATTGGTAACTTAAAAGTTTCATTTTTAGAATAAAACTGGTAGTAGGTGACTAGATTTACCATACATAATTTTAAAATCAGTCACATTAATCTTGACTGAACCTGTATAAGAATGAAAATAACTAGCTTAGAGGTACTGTTCACTTCACTGTATATTTTTATTTTCAATGTTTTTATTATCCAGAGACTCCATTTGAGAAGTTTTTTTACTTCTAGAATAATATGAGATCTTAAGTATCAGTCCTCTTGTTTCAAAATTTTTAAGTTTATCAGGCGAAAATAATTGCCGGAGAGTTAAGTAGACATGAAATTCAATCACGCTTAACTAATAATGCTTAGGGAAAGAAAAACATTATCTGCTTAGCTCATTCCTTCAGTGGAAAAAGATGGAATGAATATAAACAATTTTAAATTTACTTGAGGAATCACACTCATGTCCATAAATTAAGGATAATGAAGTTCAGGCAAAGAAAGAGACAGAAGCAAAACAAATTTGACTTATTTGTAATCTATTTATTAAACAAAAGATAAAGAGCAAAAAAGATGGCATATGTTTGACATAATTAATAAAAATTGCGATTTTTACTCCCTGGAGCAAATTTTAAAAAAAAACCTATTTACAAAAAACAGTATAACATTGTTAGAATGATGGTTAATACGGAGTATGTATCCCGGACGATGCAATACAGGCATCAGGATACAACGCTTACGCATGCTGAGTATCAAATTATCAATCTGATCTTGAGGAATATTACACCACTCATCAAGCAATGTCCTCCGAAGTTCTGGTAGACAGGTAAGAGGGGGTTGACGGGCTGTAATTCGTCGGCCAAGCATATCCCACATATGCTCTATTGGATTCAAGTCCGGTGAGTATGTTGGCCGATCTATACGGGTGATATCCTCCGATTGAAGGCATTCGTCTACAATGTTTGCACGGTGAGGATGGGCGTTGTCATCCATAAACAGAAATTCAGCACCCATGGCGCCCCGAAACAAACGTACATGTTATTCCAGAATGACATCCCGATAGATGTGGCCTGTCATCCTTACACTCTGAACATGCAGGTCAGTTCTGGAACCAAGAATAATTCCTCCCCAAACGAGCCATCCTGCACCACCGTAACGGTGTCGTTCAATGGTGTTCTCCTGGTGGTAACGGGTACCTGGCTCTCTCCATATGAAAGTTTGGCAAGAATCAGACTGCAAACTAAACCTGGACTCGTCGGAAAACATCAAACAGGACCACGGTTGCGGTGTCCACAATGCATACTCTCTACTCCAGATTAATCGCAGGCGACAGTGAGTTGCGGTAAGGGGAACACATCTGACAGGCCTACGAGCATATAGACCAATGTGCCCTAAGCGTCTGTACACGGTCTGCCTTGAAACTGTCGTACCGGTAGCTGAAGAGAGCTGACGAGATAGGTCTGATGCTGTGCTCCGTCTGTTTCTTTTGGCAGTAACTGCCAAATACCGGTCCTCATTCGGCGTTGTAACTCGGGGTGACCTGTGCTGTAACATCTACTCACATTACCATCATCTTGGAATCGTTGCCAAAGCCTGGAGATGACACTCTGGGCGATTCCAAGTTCCTCGGATACTTCCAGCTGGGTACGTCCACATTCCAGTCGTCCGATAATTCTACCACGTAAAAAATCATCCAAATGCTTCCTTTGTGCCATAACTATGCGGTTATTGCACTGAAAGGCTTTTAAAGCGCTTGTGAACAATTTTACTTCTTTGACACCATTCCTTATATACCCCTCTCTTACACTCTCGTCATTGTGACGTACTATCCGCGCCATCTGGTGGTTTCCTGTAATTTGCATATTCTTCTTCAAGATGTGTGTGATAATTCTGCAGGTGAAATTTTTATTTTAGAGTTCAATTTCTGTGTGATTCTGAATTATCCTTAATTTATGGACATGAGTGTATTAATGTAAATTTGTGGGGATTAAAATTAAAACTTTTTTAAATTGAAAATTAGTTTTTATTTACACGGAATATATTTGTGCAGTTTTTTTACTTTTATTGGACTCTACTATAAGTCTATGAAGTGAAATAATTGAAAGTAATAAGTTTGAATATAAACTTATTAGTGATCATGAATTAAACTGAAAAATTTGTATAATTCATTTTAGATCCTTTTTTTTTCTTGATTTGTTTTTATAATTTTAAATAAATCACATAGTATTTTTCTTTTAATCTAAATTTCCCAATTTATCTTGAATAAAAACTTGGTTCATTCTATTCCTAACTTTTCTATTGTTAAAATATTAAACATTAACTGGCCGTGTCTCAATGTCCTTTAAACATATTTAATATACATTTGGTATAATTTTTAAACTCTCGTTCTATATATTTTAATCAAACAATTTTTTACATGCAAATTATTTCTTTTGTACTATCGTATAATTTTTAAAGGTATAGAAGTTTTTTTGTAGAATAAATATTGTTTCATGAATAATACCTTAATTCCGATACAAATACTCAAAACTATAAACTAAACTCAGTGGTGCAACAGCCCATAAGAGCGAAGGCCTACTGTGCCCATCTAAATATAAATGACTTTAGGAGCTGAGGTTCATGAGTAGATGTCCCGGTCAGGTGGTTAGTCTGACGCGCTGTCAAATGCTGTTCAGCATAAGAAAAATCGCACAAGAAGAAAAGTCTCTTTTTCAGCATTTGTAGGTATTTAGGTAACCGACTATCCAAAAATTGTGAATTTTGCCAAAAACTGACAAATTTTTTTTATGGTTTTATTTTATAGGACATCTTATTAGCTTTATAAAAATACCAAATTTATTATTTTCCGTTCACTAGAACAAAAGCTATAAGTGTTTTAGTAAGAGCAGATGCCATTACTTTAAGCAAGATATGTCATACTTTAAAACGCGTTTTACTCGAAATGTGTTGTTTTTAAATGCTCAAACGGGGCCAGTAATTGCTCAAAAAGATTTGAAAATAATTAACTGAAATTTTTTGTGTATGTTCTGTATAATAGTAGAAGTGTTTTAATCTTCAGATTTATTAATCACCGTTTCATTACAAAATTTACAGTTCCTTATGTGAATATAATCACTATTTTTTTAGGCAATTTCATATAACAACTAAGATAAAGGGCTCTAGTTTTAGTAAAACTTAAGATATCTCTTATTCTGACGGTCATTTCAAAATAGAATGACATAGCAACACATCAAAATTAAAGCATTGAATATTTGTTGATAAACTGTTGGTACAAAATGGGCAACGTTTATGTTTTTTTTTTATCAATTTTTAACCATTTTTTCCAATTTTAGGAATAATAATTTCTTTTTATCTTCTTAATTTTAGCATAGTTTTGATAAAATGTACTAAATAAATCTAAAAAAAAACAAAAAAATCCCCATATCTCTATTTTCTTAAAAAAAAGTTGTCGCAACCAGTCGGATACCTTAGTCTTAAAAAGAACAGACTATTGGACGTGAAACCGCATCTCAGATTAAAATTAACAACCATGGCACCAAATTATGACCATCCGTTATCTCATCACAAACAATTTCATCCTGTCGTTAGTTCAAATAAATATTATTTATAATTAGCTTTTATTTATATTTTATTATGAATAATTTTATTTATCTTTTCTTGTTATTTTGTGTATGACACAAAAATAATAAATAAATACATTTTGCTTGCGATTAAAACACATCCATTTTTTATGAGGGGTACTCAACGTTACGAAAATTATGGAAAGGGTGCACATATGTTCAAAGTTTGGAAAACTCTTCCTTAGCAGAACAATATCCCCTCGATTTCACCTACACTTCTTTCCTTTACAGAGCAGTAATAAAAAAAGAATGTACTTTACATTCCTGTCACGAACAAAGTTCCCACATCCCTTTACTCTATTTTCTGAGAAGTTGACTGAATTTATCTAATACTACTTACAGCAAAGGCTACATAAAAAAAAATAATTCTCGTTTGAAAATTTTGGATAGCTTACAGAATACTTATGTGTACTGCTCTTATAAAATTATCCTCCATTAAATATTTTTTACTTTGTGTTCTAATGTATGAAAATTGAAAAATTAGATTATTTTATCTATTTTCAGTAGAACGTTTAATCAATGAGAAAAGAAGTTTTCTGAGTAATTTTTTCTACTATCTCAACGATATGTGTAAATAATTACTTAAAATTTGCATGTACACTTTAACCAAAAAGATCATTTAAAGGAAATTAATTTCGGACCACCTTTAACCTTCCTCAATGCTATTACATAAAATTTAACGTGACCGAAGATTAAGAAATTATCCTTTCTGTTTATTCCATTTTATAAACGTCAGCATTAGAGCAAAATCTAAATGTATAATTAATGTATAAATTTGTCATGATTATTTTTGATGATTTCTATACAAAAATAATAGCTTGCGTGTGAAAAACAACATGTGAGTTCTGGAAATCTTCCTACTTTTCTTGAATGGGCATTATGACTATTTATTATTTATTCTTAATTATATAAACCACTTTCAAAGTAATCTGAAGCATAAAATTATTCATTGAGAAGTATCTTGCTATTAAATTCCCTTATAGGTAAAATATAATTAGTTCTTTTTAAATGCATAGGAATTCATTAATTCAAAAGACTGGCCCTTTTATTTTATAGAAATCACCAATATTTTTAAACATTTGTTACATTTTATTTAAGTTAATATATATATATATATATATATATATATATATATATATTATAGGGTGATTCTAAAATCATGGGACAAACTTTTAGGAATGGTAGGGCTCACTAAAACAAACAATTTTTGTATGGGATTATATGGGTGCTTTGTTGAGGCACAAACAGAAAAAATAACACATTAATGGAAACATATAATGTTCATTAGCAGCAAATTACACAAGTTATTCCGTAGAAAATATGTTAAAACAATTTTAGAGATTGCATCAACCAACCGTGATGCATACTTGGCGACCTTTATGGCATGATTGGCTGACAATACTGATGATAGTTGAAGGCAGTAAAGTGATGTGCCAGGGATCAGCTGCACCACCAAAATCAGAATTTGCGCTTGAGATTTCGGTCGTAATGGATGATTTTACTAATAGCGAAAAGGCAGACATGCATCTAGTGTACGGTGCTGCGAATGGCAAAGACAAAGCAGCGCTACGACTGCATCAGGAACGCTTTCCAAATAGAAGCATACAGAACCATAATTGTTGCAGTGATTACATTGACACCTTGTGAAATGGTTCATTCATCACCAACATCAATGGAAGGGGTAGGCCGAGGACAGTACGACACACACTTCTGGAAGAAGTCAACTTAGTCCGTGTTGACGAAACACCCGGTTCAAATACAAGGGCTGTAGCATGTCGTCTTCATTTCAATCAACAAACTGTTTGGAGAGTTTTACCGTTGGACTGTAGGTGGATGCAATTTATAAATTGTTTTAGAATTTTCTGTATGGAGTCACTAGTTCAAAATACTGCCAATGAATGTTTAATGTTTCCCGTTTGTGTTACTTTTTTTGCTTGTGCCTCAACGTGGCAATTCCATCCATATATTCCTATACAAAAATAGTTTGTTTTACTATGCTTTACCACCCTACAAAGTTTTCCCCATGATTTTAATATATTTAAATTTTCTCCATGATTTATTATATATATATATATATATATATATATGATGGATAAATTAAACATCCTACGAAGCAGAAGATGCTTTAATTTTGAAATCTAGAACCAAACAAAAAAATATCTGAAACTAAGTTAAATAACCAAAATTGGAAAAATATTTTGACTTAGGACAGTGAAGTAGTGTTAAGCTTGCTTTATAGGTTCCTAAAACTTTCCCCTGCAGCAGAAAATTCAAAAAATAGTTCAAGAAAAATAGGAGATGACCATGGTTTAAAACACTTCGGCCTGAAACTTGCCCGTGTTAACAAAAAGTAAACTATCAAACAAATAATAAATATGAATGAATATTATATAAAGGCAAATAGCAACGTGATGCACTTAAGAACAAGCTTAAATTCAAAAAATTACCTAAAAAAATTGTAAAAGGAAGTTAAAAAATGGAAGTAGGAAATATATATAAGAGGTATATATATATATATATATATATATATATACTCATGTCCATAAATTAAGGATAATTCAGAATCACACAGAAATTGAACTCTAAAATAAAAATTTCACCAGAAGAATTATCACAAATATCTTGAAGCAGAATATGCAAATTACAGGAAACCACCAGATGGCGCGGATAGTAGGTCACAATGACGAGAGTGTAAGAGAGGGGTATATAAGGAATGGTGTCAAAGAAGTAAAATTGTTCACAAGCACTTTAAAAGCCTTTCAGTGCAATAACCGCATAGTTATGGCACAAAGGAAGCATTTGGATGATTTTTTACGTGGTAGAATTATCGGACGACTGGAATGTAGACGTACTCAGCTGGAAGTATCCGAGGAACTTGGAATCGCCCAGAGTGTCATCTCCAGGCTTTAGCAACGATTCCAAGATGATGGTAATGTGAGTAGATGTTACAGCACAGGTCGCCTCCGAGTTACAACGCCGAATGAGGACCGGTATTTGGCAGTTACTGCCAAAAGAAACAGACGGAGCACAGCATCAGACCTGTCTCGTCAGCTCTTTTCAGCTACCAGTACGACAGTTTTAAGGCAGACCGTGTACATACGCTTAGGACACATTGGTCTATATGCTCGTAGGCCTGTCAGATGTGTTCCCCTTACCGCAACTCACTGTCACCTGCGATTATCCTGGTGTAGAGAGCATGCTTTGTGGACACCGCAACCGTGGTCTTGTGTGATGTTTTCCGACGAGTCCAGGTTTAGTTTGCAGTCGGATTCTCGCCAGACTTTCATATGGAGAGCGCCAGGTACCCGTTACCACCAAGAGAACACCATTAAACGACACCGTTACGGTGGTGCAGGATGGCTCGTTTGGGGAGGAATTATTCTTGGTTCCAGAACTGACCTGCATGTTCAGAGTGTAACGATGACAGGCCACATCTATCGGGATGTCATTCTGGAACAACATGTACGTTCGTTTCGGGGCGCCATGGGTGCTGAATTTCTGTTTATGGATGACACTGCCCTTCCTCACCGTGCAAACATTGTAGACGAATGCCTTCCATCGGAGGATATCACCCGTATAGATTGGCTAGCATACTCACCGGACTTGAATCCAATAGAGCATGTGTGGGATATGCTTGGCCGACGAATTGCAGCCCGTCAACCCCCTCCCACATGTCTACCGGAACTTCGTAGGGCATTGCTTGATGAGTGGTGTAATATTCCTCAAGATCAGATTGATAATTTGATACTCAGCATGCGTAGGGGTTGTAAGGCCTGTATTGCATCGTCCGGGAGACATACTCCGTATTAAGGTAAGTCGGTACCCCCTATCCCGCTAATGTTAAATTGAGCATTTTTATGTGCCTTTTTCTCATAAAATATTAAATGTACAGACTTAAATTTTTTTCTGTATATTAATTAGACTTTTTTATTTAAACTGAAGTGAACTTTTTCAAATACATTGTTTAGTTTTTTCAAAAACTTTCATCGTAATGTATCACTATGAATTTTTTGAAAAATGTCATTTTTTTTCACGATAACTGACTTTTACAAAAATATTATTGGTATATTAATAAAAGTTCACTTCAGTATATATATTAACATATCAGTAATATTCAGTGAAGATTGCAAGTGCTTCCGTTGAATAGGTTCTGAGAAAATGGTACACGCATTTTTAAAAACACCGTTTTGAGATAATTGCATTTTTATTATAAAATGTCACTTCATCAAAAAAATTATGAATTACAATCTGTATTTGCACTATTTTTTTAAATATTAGCTTATTCTCAATAACTTTTAAGACTTTTTACTTATTTCTTTTACTTAGATTTCTCAGAAAATACATGTATAGCATTTTTCACTTTTAATCTATCGAGATATTTTATAGCATTTGCATCATTTTTCTCAAATTATGCATCAATTTTTGAAGAATTTTCTGTTCTGATACATTACTGTCCATCCAAGCTGACTATAAGCATCATAAATACTATGTAAAAATGTGTCAATACATGAAAATATGGCTTTGGTAATACATAATTATACGACATTTCAAAAAATTTCATTAGTGTTTTATAAATTCACATGTAAACACAATTTCTTAAAGTATCAGAATTAAAAGGATTCTTAAAATATTACATAAATGGTATCCAAAACAACAACAAGAAAACTGATTTTATGTTTTCAAACATGAAATTTGTGTATTTTTTGTATGTAACAAGTTTAGTGCAACGAAAAAGGGCATTGCATTTTGGGATATATTTATGTACCTTTTACTAAGAAACTTTAGAAAACAAAGCTTAAAAATTTGTGTGTACATTAAATAAACATTTATCTTTATACAGAAGTGAAATTTTTTTTTAAAAAATTGATCAGTATGTTTAAAAATGTAATTTTGTAGAGTAGAATAATGAATTTTTTAAAATTTTCCTTTTCTATGTTACGACATCTGCTTTTCAGCTAAATGTCTGAGGAATATCTCAAAAATTTCACTTCAGTATATATAATATATATGCAATATAAAATAAATATTTCCAGTTCAAGCATACAATTAATTTCTGAGTAAGAAGACACAAATTAAAAAATATAATCTATATAAGACAGTAATACATGATTATATGGCACTTCGAAAAATTTCTTTAGTGTTTTGTATATTCACATGTAAACACAATTTCTTTAAATATAAGAATTAAAAAGATTATATAAATATTACATAGATAGTATCCAAAACAACAAGTAAACTATTTTTGTGTTTTTAAACATGAAATTTATGATTTTTTTTGTATGTAACAAGCTTAATGCAACGCATTTTGAGATATATTTGTGTGTGCATTAAATAAACATTTATTTTTATACAGAAGTGAAATCTTTTTTTAAAAAAATTGATCAGCCTGATTAAAAAAATAATTTTTGCAGAGTACAATAAGGAACTTAATAAAAATTTTCCTTTTCTGTGTTACGACATATGCTTTTTAGCTAAATGTCTGAGGAATATTTCAAAAATTTCACTTCAGTATACACAAGAATATATATGAAATATAAAATAAAAATTTCCAGTTCATGCATACAGTAAATTTATAGAAATGAGAAAACACAGTTTAGAAAAGAAAATTTTCAGAAAACAGTAGCTTTTATATAAAATTTTACCTCATCAAAAAGATCTTGCACTGTAGCCGGTTTTTACCTTATTTTTCTTAATATTATCTTCTTTTTTTTCTTTTATCTTTTCTAATTTTCTTTGATCATCCAGAAAAAGCATGCTTGCTTTCATTAATTTTTCTCTATCGAGAGTTTTCATGGCACTTACCGAATATTCTCCAGGTCCTACTGCCATTTACTGAAGTTTTTGTTAATTTGGATACATTACCATCATTAAAGGAACAAACAGCATTATAAACACCAAGTGAAAGTGTTTCAATGTGCACAAATGTTGTTTTCGGAACCCGTGATAAAATGACATTATGAAAACTTTCATTCGGGTTTTGTGTTTTTCGATGCAAAAATTATCTCAACAAATCAAGCTGGGAAAGATATCTAAATATAGAACTCATTGCTACTACAACAGCAACCGGAAGACTTTTTATGTTTGTAAGACTTACCCGATTCTTCAGCCTGTTTATATCCACACCATGAATTTTCACCAACAGGTCAAAAACAATGTTTTTATGTGCCCATTTTTTTCATATACAATATTTCGAAAGAATATTGACATCTATCACCTTACCTGTATCAATGCTGGTCACAGTAACTGCACCATTTGATGATGTGTAACCGCGTTTCTGCCATGTCCACAATATTATTATTACCTTCATTTTCACAAATAGCTTCCCTCGCAGCATTTTGAATGGACTCCTCGTAAACAAGTTTTACATCATTTGAGATTCGCTTACCGTAAGGAGAAAACCTTGTAGGTGGTTGCCGAAGATTCATTATGCTGCAAAACATTCTCCCAGCTTCTGCACATCTCCCAATGGAACACGCAGCATATACAAACCTGGTATTTATTGTGGCAATTTGCATTCCTTCATGAATATTTAAAAAAGAGAATTCTACATCATATGGACAAGCACAACATTTCAGGACAAATTTCCAGCCCAAACTTACCTTTTAAAACTTGCATGTCTAAACCTCTTTTACACATTTTTACAATGAACTTAATTCTTGAAAGCAAATACAAGAATATTTTAATTCATGATGGTATTTTTAATACTTACTTTAATAAGAAGAAAAACTCTAATCAAACTTTATTTTGCACATGTCTCCTTTGAGTCATGTGTATGTCAACCTTGAGGATTGACATTACTCTTTTAGTATTTGAAGTACTGTTACTATGATTATTGAACTATTACTATGTTCATACCTTCTTAAAACGTACCTTTATGTTTTTTATTTTTTTCTGTCTAGCAAATAAAGAAACAAAAACTTCGAAATTTCAAAATTTCTGAATTTTAGAAATTTTATATATTTAATTTAAAAACCCAAACACACACGATAAAAACGTGTATGCGCTCCAAAATAGGTAAACAACCCTGACGGTTACGCTTGCAGTTAATCTACAGTTAATTGCGTATGAATAAATAAAACAGAGAGTGGCTTTGGAAAAGCTTCCCAGATTTAAGAGGTCAATGTTTACATTTCTATCTGTCAAAGGGGGCGTGGCTAATCAGCTGATTATTTTTGAAAATCATTTTAACATACTTTTAATTAGTAAAATGGGCAAGTACGGTACATCATTGGAAAGGTCCTGATTTGGGGATTTTAGAAATATCAAAAACTCAAAATCGACTTCCCGAAGGTGTTTACCCTACTGACTCCCCTTAATCCACTGTTTTCCTAATAAAAGTTGATAAACATTTAAAAACATGTAATCTCAAAACTTGGAAAATGATTTTAAAATATCATATTATGTCTGAAGGTTGAATATATTATGCCAATTGCAAAATTTTAAAATGAATGTTGAAAAAAAAATATGTTCTGGTTAAACACTTTTCTCCTTGCAAAACAAGAATGAATGTTTTAATCAACACAACTTAGATTTTTTCAGAGGTCATAGTCAATTTTTAAAAAATGATAGCATTAATTTTTTGATTTGTTTAAAGATCATAGCCAATAAAAATATGATTAATAGCATTTTCTTAATTTCAGAACTTAAAACAAAATCAGTAAAAAAAAAGTATCAAAAAATATAAATTAATTCAGTGCTTTTCAAACTGTGGGGCGCGCCTCTCCAGTGGGGTGGATAACCCTACAAGGAGGTGCGAGCATGTCGGAAATAAAAGATTAATTAAGAATGTATTATATATTAATTTATTGAAAGAAAGCAAAGGAAAATAATTCTGATACAAAAATTAATCAAATATCCATGTACACTGTTATAATATACTTATAAATTGTACAGTACAATACATTTAATAATAAATTTATCTATATTAAATTAAGAACAAGTTTAATAATTACTACCGACTTCCTTGAGCTTGCTATATACAAAATTTAATATATCTTGATAATTTGTGTTATTTATAATTATAGTCGTATTGTAATTTCAGCGTCAAAGTACATTATTATTGCTTTCAATACAATGTTATTGTATGGGGGGCGATGAAAATTATGATTGAAAATTGGGTCGTCAATATTTAAAATTTGAGAAGCACTGAACTTATTGGTAAACTTTTTATTTTAGATTATCATACATGGTATGATTTATAGCATACCATATTCGATTGTGTCATATGTAACATCTACGTACTAAAGTATCATTGAATTTTGTAGATAGAATGCAAAAATGAGAAAATTTATGAAATTAATATACTTAATTATTAATCATTTGTAAGAAAATAAAAATTAACTGGATTTTTTATTTCTCATATAAAAATTTTTTTTTTTTTTGTTTTTTTTTGACATAATACTGTGTAACTTTTACCTTCAACATTAAAATTCTGTAAAATATAGAGTATGTTGTACAGAAATCATTAATATAAAACATTATCTTGTAGATTATTACACACAAATTCAAATGTTTAATATTATTCAGTCAACTATATAGAAACATATCTTTTGCGAAAAAAAATTCACAGGTCACAAAAAACAGAAATTTTTTTGTTGAATATTTTTTATATGCCACGAAACAATAAATTAACTTTTAATTTTTTCGTATTCGTTTAATTAACAATCATTGCATTCTTTACCGTCTAATTGATTCGATCAGCTGAACTATTTTTTAGCACTTGAAAGCAATTAATCGTGTAAATGTAATTCAAGAATTGGCTCTGTGCATTAAATATCTAAATTCTACGAGGACATAATGTTTAATTATTTAAAGAAATTTAGAAGTGATACTTTAAATTTATAAGAGGACATTTTCTTTCTAAACTTATAATAATCAAATTTATATTATTTGAAGACTCCTAAATTTTTTTGCGTATTCAAAGAAAAAAAAATTCTTTGTGTTAATCTTTAAATTTGACCTTTTTTTTTGTTGCTAAATCCTATGTTTTATTTTTGCAGAGTTTCTTGATGAAATTATCCATTCGAGTATCTTGATAAAAAAATATTTAAAACTCATTTATTAAGTCATCAAACACTTTTTTTTATGCGAAACATAATTATTACAAAAATATATTAACAAACTTTACATAAAGTTTTTTTAATGCTTCAGTTTTATTTATTTATTTTACTGTTTATTTTATGCTTCTACATACAAAATACTATGTTTAATTAAATGTTTGGAAATTCTACATCGTCTGAGTTTTTTACGTATGTTTTAAATTTTGATTTTTAAAAATTTAAATACTTTTGGTTAATTCCTTATAGTGATTGCGGTAACCTTGTAGTTATGGTCATGAACTCGAGGCTGGAATGTCTCGGGTTCGAGTCCTGGTGCCACAAGGGACCCACCATGCAGAGCAGGCCGATGTACATTGAATCCGTAGAGGCTCAATGTCTTCCGATGATGTGGTGTGGCAGTTAGGAAAGGGGGTTGCCAGCTCATATTTTAGTATAATCAGTAAGAATTTCTAGTCAACATATAGTAAGACTGGATCTAATCTAGAAATTTTATATCTCTTACTATTCTAAATGTATTATTTGTTTTATCTTTATCATTATCTTAATTATTAAAGGAGATAATCTCTCATATTTTTAGAAATAAACAACTTTAGTTAAAATTTTTGTTTCTTACAAAATCAATACTTTGAATTTTCCTCCATTAAATTTATTCACAGCTAATTTATTATACACAAAGATTAACTCATACAAAGTTTTTTCGATATAATAGTTAAGAGATATAATTTGGAAGTGAATATATACTTGCAGTATGGTATTTTGTTTCATATTTCTCATTGCTTTTCTCTTTTTTTTTTATTAATAGTTTTTCGAAAAAATAAGATTTACAAAAATTGTTGATAGTGCGTAAGTTAGTGAATATAGTTCAAGAAAATTCATTTCTGCTCCAGATAAATGCGTGGAAAATAAATCCTGAATTATTCACGTATAATTAATTTAGATTTCTTAACTACTGAAACATCATGACTCTTAGACAGGATTCCTGAAAGAGGGATAAAATGGATATTTTATTTGTATTACTTGACTTAACAGGAAATTGATCAATCATCGATATAAATATATTTATCTTGAATTAACATATCAAAATTTTAACATTTATTTTATAGAACAAACTAAGGCAATTTAGAACAAAGGATTTTAGAGGTTTGCTAGTGCCTTTTTCAAATTTCTTTATTCCTTAAAATCCTACATGATCTTTTTTTTTTATTGTATCCAGTTAAGGGAAATTTATTAAAGCTCTTGGTTCATTTAGTAAAAACACTTCTATATACATGTGTGTAAAATAATTAAATGATTTTTCCCCCTAAACAACATATAAGATGCAAAAATTCTTTTCAATGAAAATGTATGTGTGTGAGCTTTTAATTTTCCGTTCATAATTGGGAACGAACAAAAATATTGCGATTAGAAATATTTGCAAATATGAGCATCCCTTTTATTTTTTTTTTTGTACAAAACTGAACATAATAATTCTTCTGATCTTTCATGTTTAGAAAGATACCGTTTTGAGGTCAACAAATCTAGTACTGTTTTTGCGGCATAGTCCAAAAGATTGAAAAAAAGGGGAGTGTCTCCCCTTTTGTTAAGAATTGGGGAGTGGTTCAAATACTTGAAAACTATCCTTCAAGTTATACTGAGAATTTCTTTTTCTTTTATTTTTGTTGCTTCGCTACTATAGTTCACTTCTTGTCTGAAAATCATCAGTTTAGAAAACTTTTTTTTTTACCAGTCATTTTATTGTAAGCGATCTAAAGTTTTAATTAAATATCTTCAACAAGTACGAAATATGAAATATTATGAGTTTTGTTCAGTGATTAATTATATAAAAATACTAGCCGCGGGGGGTATAACGGCTAGTATTTGAACTGATCAACTGAATTTGTTTCACTTGTTAAAAAAAAGTCCTCTGTTAACAACAAATGAAATCTATATTTATTACAATTGAAAACGAAATGCTTTAAATTTTCATACCAACTAAAAAAAATTTACGAAGCTTGTATTCCTTTTTTTATAAACTATGTGTTACTTAGAAAAAGCCACAACATTTTAAATTTCACAAACAGCAAAAAAAAAACACAAAAAAAAATTAAAATTTACTTATTTAAATTTCTAATACTCTTATCCTTATGAGAAAATAAAATAATTTTGAAAGGTAAAAAAAAGTCAATTTTTGAAAACACTAATCTAAAATAAAGTTCAAGTAATGATCAGTGCATATAATTTGCACAATTTAGCCAATTAAAAAACACACATAAAAGCTAATTACCTAATCACTTACATATTTTTCAAAAATTTTATAATGCTATAAAATCAAAGTATTGAAAAATTAGGAATATAAAATGTTTGCATTATTTTTATATAGTTTGACAAAGTTTAATATTAAAATATGCTCTGATATTAAAACATTTGAAGTAGCAAATGTGCTTAAATAAAGTTAAAGCTTTTCAGTAATTGAATTTGAATTTAATTGAAGCGTTCGCACGAAAGATGAAAAATATACATGTTAGATGGATTAGCTATTGAATGACTTTTGGAAGAAAGTTGTCCCATATTCATTGTATCGCTAAAAATTATTCAACATTTCTTAAACCTAAAAATTAAATTTTAAATAATAGTAATCAAATAGTGTTATTAATTAAAAAACAACAAAAATGGACAACTAATTTTATAAATTAATTTAAACATTGAAATTTAAGAACATGGGTTCTTTTGGCTGCAGACTTCAAATTTATATGCAATCACATCTCAGCTAGGATGTTTAATTTGTATTTTATTAACTACCACACAACATCATTCGAGAAATTTGAGATCCCGTTTCTTATATTAAGTCGCACTTGCAGAATTTCACAAAGGGAATTCTTGGTAAAATCAGGATTCGAACCCATGACTAATCTTTTAAACTGCGACCCATTAAAAAAGATAAAAGCTATAGAAATACCTTATACGAAGTAAAAATAGACGTGAAAACTAAATACTATGTAGAATTTTCCCTTAGAATGTAGATTCTTATAAATAGGTCTTGTACTGCGGAAATCTATCACGAACTGCAGTCTTTTAATGTATAAAAAAAAGTAGAAATGGAAACGACTGATTTTATAAGCATTAAAAAAAACTAAACTTTATTAAAAATAGATTTTCTTTTGAATGAAAAATAAATTGATTAATCTGAACATACCAAATTGTTTTAAAAATCTTTAAATTTCATATGAATTTTCATTAAACTTACCAATAATTTTATTTATTATAATTATTCCACTTAACAAATGGTTAGAAAATTTGTATTGTTTTTAATTATAACAATTATAAATCAAATAGAATGTTTTTCGATAAAAATAAAATTACTTAATTAAACCAACACTTAAATTAAGCCTTTTAAATTCATTAGAATTTCATGCTTCAGAAAATAATGTAGGCAAAATATAGATTCTTCCTTCAAATTGTATATACAATATATGTAGAGAGAGACCTTACTTTTTTGCTTTTAAATTAGTATTAATGATGCATAATTCACACACATTCTTGCATTTCTTGGTATAAATATTCTCGTAGAAAAAAAATTTAAGTATTTGAATATTCTTTTTTCAAATTTTTCATAAAAATGACACCTTTAAATTAACGAATGCTTCATTTCATAGAGAATGTGATGACTAGCCATTTTCCAATTCCATGAATATTATTATTGACAAATCTTAACACGTTCACCAGATCAAATAGCAACATAAACCGTCAGAATAAGCTGTTTTACAATAAATAAAATACCTGTGATAGTGGGTCTCATAAAACAAAAACGTGACTTTAATTTAAAAAAAAAATAATCAAGTGGAAACTAAAT
>BMAO01033912.1:0-52996 GCA_019973975.1 Trichonephila clavata
AATCTTTAATTAATTCCACTGCTTTTCAATCTTCAACTACAACTAATTCTCAAACTTCTGTTAAACTCTTATTTGCACACATCTAACGTATCAACTTCAGCGTGCCAACAACACGTGTCAACAAATCACTTCCTTTACTGCCACCTCTCGAAAACCGAATTTATATAATATATCTCATTTACATAAATCACGTTTGCTTAGTCGATGAAAGTTTGGTTGAATTAAATATTTTTGTTTAAAGAGATAAGAAGATATTAGTAGAACGCGTATAGATTCGTCACAAATTGTCCTTCATTTTTACATGTCCGGCGTTCAGCAAATCCTTGTAACCCTATTGTAACTTCTGTGGTGTATAATGAAAGGTAATCGCTGAAACTATCGTCTTGTTGCTATACTACAAACATCGTCGGATGGTTTGGGTGACATACACTGTTGTGCAACAGACCCTAATTTTTGAGATAAGGTTCTCGATGTTGCATTGCATTTCATCATTGTCGCTGCAAAACATGCATGTCCTTGCTCTCGGTGGCGTTCCGAGACTGGTGCAATTCTTTGATGTTGGTAGATCTATTTTCCTCCTCCTCCGCTCACCGATTTCATATTCGCAACACTGTGGCTTAGTTTCACTCAACATAAACACACATCATCATAACTAAGATCGTTTAATTCGTGATCACATTCGGATTGTTCTTCAAACTAATAAGATAGAATCCTCCATTTTTCTCGCAGAGGCAACAACGTCCATGAATAAATGTTTTCCACTTCTTGGATCATGAGTATTGGACATGGAGCCAGTGTGAAAATTATTTTCCCACTTTATAATATTGCCATATCATGGACTATTTTTTCCACAAGCCCACAATCCATATTTCATCGTGGATTTGCCAGACACTATAACCTTTCAAATAAAGGAAACTGATGACATTGTTAGATCTATTTTCACCATACTGCGGGTTATTTCCATTTAGGGCTTCCTGAAACCAAACAAATCAAAAACATTAATAGCTGTGATTTGCAACATTATGTACCTAAGAACTAAATATAAGCAGGCTAAATTTAATTCAGGTATCTTAGTTATTTTTTAGTAATAATCTAAAATTTATGAAAACTTAAGGCTGTTTTCACCAATTGTATGAGAGTTTGAACAAAACGCGAAGAACATTTTCGGACAGAAAAATGTCTCTATTTTCATGAAAATTTGTACCTCATGCATTTGTTTATAGTATAATGTTTTTAAAATTTCAAAATATTTCATTAAAAATTTTTTCCTTTTAACATGTAAAGGAACAACTCATTTAGCATTATGGTATATCCCTTTAAGACCCGAATTATTTTTATGTTTAAATATTAAATTCTTCTGGTTATTAAAACTATATTGAATGCCAATGACATTGGGAAAAATAATAAGAAAATCCCCCCCCCCCATTGGAACGTAGACGGTACCCGCACGATCGTGCGGGTTGGGTGTTTTCTGTGAAATCGGCACGTATGAGATTTTACATTTTTCTGCTCTAAGTTGATGGAGTGAGTGAGGAATATTAACGTCGCACTGTTCAGCTACACGTGGGCTTTTGGCGACGGTCCGCCTAAGTTGATGGAAGAAACACACTTAATTGAACTAAAATTGTTACACACACTAATAAGGAAATTATTGATGCAAAATTAATTATTTCATTGACTCAATACTTATTTCCTGTGGAAATCTTTAAAACATGTTTTCGTTTTTGATATTCATAAATATACATTCCATTTTTCACAACATGTTTTCGAATTGCTTTCGTAGTTTTCAAATCTGCACTTGCGAGGTATTGAAATGTCAACATATCGAAAATGGCTATACGTATCAAGCATTTTTATCCTGGAATGGCCAGGATAAAAGACGTGCCATGTATAGCAGGTGGATCATAACACTTTGATCTTTTTGTGAGTGGAATCACTCACACACTCACAACACTATTATCTTCATCATCAGTTAAAATACTTTTGTTAGTAGGTGAGAAGCTGCTAACGCTTCAACTATCTCTTAATTTAAATTTTAAGCGATCCATTTTGATTTGTGGAGGAATCTTATTTGATATTACATCTTGTTTCCACAGAAAACAAGAATTTGCAACAACTAAAGCAATGAAATTAATGGGTTCAATAGACTGATGGTATAGAATGATCCAAAATTGTCTTCCATTTCAAATATTTCCATGTTTTTCTTCATTGCTCTCATCTGAACTTGATTCTCCTTTCAATATACATGATTCATATATTTTGTTCGTAGTATTGTTATCATCCGAGAGATCACTTAAGTTCTGATCAAAGTTCAGTCTGATTTATTCATCAATTGCAAAATTTCATGAGTGAGAATTCTTTTAGACACCTGAAAAAGTTTTGGGCGAAAAGTTAATACGGTATTCCATGAAAAATAATAAAATGTATCAGCAAATTTTATTATTTAGGAAAATAAAATATTTCAACTACATCATACTAACTCCCACCGGAAAAACACAGATTTTTTTTGGGGGGGGGGGGTAATAATTCAGATATCTGTGTAAAGGATGAAAATGCAGTATCTTTCATCAAATGTGTGAAAGAGAAAATTAATCGCAAAAAAGAGCCAGAGAAAGAAAAAGAAAAAAAGACTCGTCCACACGTAACAACTCTAAGGAAATATGGTTTTAATTATATTACAATATTTTTTTTGTTTTTATTTAGGCTTCTATCTACAGTACTGAAACAGAATAGAAAACTCATATGATAACACCTTTTTTAGCTGTAGTAACTCAAGTAATGTCCAACCCGCACGATCGTGCGGGTAATGAAATCCCGATTCCTACAAGCAACATTTTTAATAGAGTATAATTAATATCTTTTTTTTTCTATTTTACAATTATTTAAGCATTAATACAAAAATTTGTATCTAAGCAGAAATATATTGATGATTACCTTTTTAGGACAGATAAAAAGAAGACGCGTTTTCGTTGTATTTGAAAACAAAGCTAGATTTGCCAGCTGAAAGTAAAACATGGACTACAACCACCATCTGTTAATAAAAAGTTTTACTTTAAACTTTCTGAAAACACGCTCAATCGTTGGATTCGGGATTTTCTTACATACGAACTATTCCAGAAGTAAAAACGTATAACAATGTCTAACCTGCAAGATCGTGCAGGTTGAGTCTTAAAGGGATATGAGAAAAATTGCGAGACACATTTTGTCAAACAAAACATATGTTAACTCGGATAAAAAATAGTAATATGATAAAAGAATTAATTTTCTACAGGGTAGGGAAGCCAGAATATAATATTAATGTTTAAATACTTTTATATCTGAAAATTTATTCAGAATTCGGGCTCTATTTTTTAACATTAACCGAAAGCAGCCTTAACACACACACTCACACACACATATGTAATGGTATATGTGTGTATACACATGTATAAAAGATGGATAGATACATAAATAAAGGTGTCCGATTTTGAAAATAAAAATGTAAAAGATAAAATTTTATTTTCATATTTAAGGAAATAGAGTTAACAATTATTGATTAATTTTTGGAATAAGTCTTACAAAAAATGAAATACATATTACAAAATTATAGCTTTGTGATATAGAAATAGCAATACAGGGCGCATAGGAAAGTCTCTTTAAACCTAAAAATACTTGTGAAAGAAGAGAGCTACAATTAGGTAAGTGAGATGTAAGATTTCATTCATTTAGGATTATTCAGAATTTCCTTTAATTTGTCCTCAAAAAAGAACTTTTGTTTAAAGCGAGCGCGAACACCTTTTACATTAAAATTTTAAGTGCATTGTAAATTAAAGTTTAACAGACGTTACAGTACATTAAAGCGTCATAATTAGCAAATGTACTGCTACATTTTCAATAAGGGAATATGCAGAAGAGAATCGGCTTGTATTGATTTTGGACATTTTTTGGTTTACACACACACACAAGCCACAATTTATCTTATTCGTGTAAACCAAATGTCGTTTTGTACTAAATAATTAATGTTCTAAGACTATGTACTAATTGGAAATTTTGTTCTATCTCTTTTCGTTTTCGATTTACAATACCTATCTTCTAAATTTTGCCTCTAGGGGCGCTGCTGTTGTTCGCATTAAGTAGGGTGTAGTCGTTTATACCGTGACTTCACTTGCACAGCTGTAGTTTTCTTTGTTCGCAAGTATTTTTAGGTTAAAGGGATTTCCCTATAAACCTTATAAGTCATTGATTACTAACAAAATAAAATCAAACTGATGAATATCCTGAAGAACGTAAACTGATAATATTTGTCACTTATGTGCATTACATATTGGCTTCCAAAAATTAAGGTACTCGTACATGTTTTTTGAAGCTCAACCATTAAAAATGGGGCACTGACAATTAAATTCAAAGTTTATATGAATGGTAGTTTGAACTTTATGCAAAAGACGATACCCACTTCTTTTGCAGGGTTGTTCATAATTCCGTCCAAGGTTTCGGGGCACTTTGATAAAAAAAATTAATACACACACACAGCGAAAAAGAACATCTGATGAATACAGAAAAAAATTGGTTTTATTTACTTACTTTGTCGTAACCTCTCGCTACCTCTAAGATTATCAATTCCCCTTCTCGGTATTACCTGAATCTGAATGTGTTGAATGCATAATAAATTCACTACTTATTTTAACAAATCAATCTTATTTATTGATATTTCTTAAGAGATTACACAAAAACTATTCAATTTTAAGAACAATAAAACACAGTGGAGAATGAGAAGGATTCAATAATCATGAACGACGGAATCCTATCTGAATCTACGAAGGGAATTACAGCTACACACTTATACTTAATTGGAACAAATAAAACTAACCTGATTTCTAATGTTACGGCAGGTTCGTCTAGCTGCTTCCTTAATATCTTGATTGAAACAACTTGAATTAGGATTCCTTTAATAGGCGACTTCTTTCTCAGCTATTCTCGCAGTTCTTTTATGAACTAATTTTATCCACAACGGTACGATAGACTCTACTCACAACATCTACGTTTACACTTGAAAAACACTTTCTCGTTTCATTTCATTCTCCCTTCATTTCATTCTATTCTCCCTCTAACTCGCTAAACCCGAACTTATAAAAAATATCTCATTTGCATAAATCACGCTTTGGCTCCCGGTGGAGATTGGTTGAAATAAATAAAATATTAAAGAGTACGAGGAGGTTAGTGAAACGCGTAAGAACCCGTCACAACCCCCTTCCGAGAAAAAAGCGTGACTTATTGAAGGTCTAAACGACCTGAAAGAACTCGCGTAATACACCTAACGCCTGAAAAACACTGAACCTGCACAAAATTTTAACTCTAACTCTAGAATGCCTGAAAACACTGAACTTGTAGAAAGTTTTAACTCACGAACTTTAGAATGCCTGAAAACACTGAACTTGCAGAAAATTTTAACTCACTAAGTTTAGAAACTTTAATTAAACTAGCACACAGAAATGACTACTCAAAGGGGTACTCCACTCTAATTTATTGATCTTGTACATAAGATCCCTACAGTGCATCCCATTCGGGCGAAGATCAGGGAAAACCTTCTTTTAAGGAAAAAACCCTGATCATGCACTTTACTTAAGTGCTAATAAATATAAAAAAATTTTACAATAATATCTTCGTACGACATCAATCTTTCATCTCATCACTATGTTCAGGGACTGCTGCCCTGAAAGGAAACCTTGTCAATTTTCTTTCCAAAACATGACATTAAATGCACAGAACCTTATACAACTTCCTTATTGACATAAATATGGCATACATTATATTATATATATATAGTCTCATAACAAAATAACCTTTATCTGGTTTCATTTTCAAAAAATTCCCAATCAATCGCGCTGTGCTGTTAATGTTTTTGTTAGGATTCCTAATTACGCCGCGCCCCGAAACCAGACACTACTTATACATCTTAATAATTACACACAAAAATATATACATTTTTTTACATACAATATATTACAACAAACAATACAAGTAATCTCACATATAAAAGCCTCGTCTTTAAAGTGTAGCAAAACAATTGCAATTCAACAAATGTTTTTCCACTATTTGGAAAAAAATTAAATACAAAAGCTTTTTCAATCGATATGAAAATGCACACAACGCAGTGGCTTTTGTACGCTAATTTTACAAAAAAAAAAAATAGACTAGCCCACATGGAAAATACTCTGAACTGTCTGTCAGAGGAAAAATAAACAAATTAGAATTATACAACCTGGCTAGTCTTTAGATCCAATCTGCATAGGCTTTGTCTCCAACCACGGCCTCTGTACTGGATGACCTTGTCCTAGGGCTGTCCGCTGCGCTCCCACCTTCTGGGTCTCCTCTTCCATTGAGTCAGCTGAAGCTGATATGCTCCTGCTGAGGCGTTCCTTCCATTTGTGAGATTCTGATTCTGGCTGATGTCCACTCGACGTCGGCTCCGAAGGTTGTAAGGGCAGTTCCGTTCCTGCTGAATTGGACGGGATCTGTTACATTTGAATCTGTGGGATGGTCCTGGAATTGTTCCTTCCGATTTCCTCTGTTCACTGCGGGATGGTCCTGGAATTGTTCCTTCAGAATTCCTCTCTTCCACCTTTCTATACCGCTTTCTTGAGGGACGAGACGGCATTGACGAGGCCAACTTTCTCTTGTCCCGAGATACCTGGGCCTCCGGTCTTTTCTTCCTCTGTATGTTCTCAACCCAAGATTCGGGCCTTCCTCTTTTCTCTCTCCGTCCAACGTGGCTTTCTTTTCCTAAAATTATACACATCACCCCCCGAAGAAACAGTAGACTCCGTCCGCACACGTTTCTTCCTTCTCACCTCCTCTCCATCGCGTCTATTCGCGTCCATCTCTACTACCTTCCAAATTTCCTGATTCTGATCCTCTACGACAATTCCCATCACTTTCTGATTGCATTAATCTCGGCTGCCTATCATCCGACCTGTCTGATGCTACTGCATTATGATTACTACTTCTCGCAATTTCCAATTCGGCAACACTGTCCTCTGATTCTCTTTGATGGTAAATTCTCACCTGATCCACATTAACAGTTACTCTTTTACCAAACTTTAATATTACTAAATTATTACTTTTCACACTCAGAACTTTATAGGGGCCCTCAAACTTTGGCATAAATTTACCCACCATTTTCTTATTTGCCGAACTCAACGGGTGAGTTTGAACTAACACTAGATCATCAACCTTCACATTAACTTCACGCCTCTTCTTATTATAATATTTTGCCCACTTCTCGTGCTGGCGCTTTGTATGTATCCTAGCCTCTTCAAACAACTTTTCTATATTTCCACAAACTAAGTCTGATCCATCAGTTACCATTACTAATTTTTGAAATGGAGTGATTAAATTTCGACCTAAAAATAATTCCGCCGGTGTTTTACCCGTTGTCTCATGTACTGCTGTCCTTAAAGTATAACTAAACTCACGCAGAAATTGATCCCAGTTAGTGTGATTATCCGCGACAAAACTCGAAATCATTTTTAGAAGAGTACGATTAACTCTTTCCGTTTGATTAGCTTGTGGACGATATGCCACAGTTTTAACGTGTTTTATGTTCAACCTGCGACATACTTGCTCAAAAACTTCGGATATCATTTGGGGGCCATTATCACTAATTAACTTTACAGGAGCTCCATAACGCGAAATATAATTCTGAAAAAATGCATTGGTGATTGCTTTAGCCGAAGCTTTCCTTAAGGGAACTATTTCAACCCATTTAGAAAAATTATCTGTTATTACTAAAATAAATTTATAGCGTTCCGGACTAGTTGCAGGGTATGGGCCTAATAAATCTAAAGATACGATTTCATTCGGAAAATTCGTTACTATCGGAATGAATTGACCAGCTGGTAATCCGTTCTTATAATTAAATTTTTGGCATTGGTCGCAGGTTGCTACATATTTATAAATGTATTTCCTCATGTACGGGAAATAACACGCGTCTTTTAATTTTAAGTAGGTTTTCTTTTTGCCTAGATGGCCCGCCATCGGCGAGTCATGGAATTCTCGCATAACATCTTTACGTAATGTTTTGGGTATAAATACTCTTAATTCACCTAGTGTGGTTGTATATTTTGCATAATATATATATAACAACCCATCTATTAACTTAAAGTCTCGGGACCAATTTCTACAGATTGACTCTTTAATGGAACTATCGTCAGGATTTTCTAAAAGCCGCAAGATATGACCTAATTCTGGATCATTCCTCTGTTCCTCTCTCAACTGTTCTCTAGACGATAATACTAACGACCTAATCACCGCACAAGACACCTTTGGTTCTTCATTACTTTTCTAACGGGTTTCTAGACAATATATCAGCCACTACATTTTGCGTACCTGGGCGATGTTCCCATTTCACATTAAAATTTGCCAACTTCTGTTTTTGCCCTGCATTTAACTTGGTCTTTAATAAATCTATCCGTACCGGTTCGTCCGAAATTGCCAATTTCTCAATCTGCGAGTCCGGAATGATTAACGATTTCGTAACAAAATCAAAACTTATCTTTGCATGTGACATAAAATCAATACCCAGGATGCATGGATATTGCATCTCAGCAATCACATGAAATTTCCACAACTTCGAAAATTCCCTTATTTTAATTCGTAACTCAATTGTGCCTAAATTTCTGCATTGTGACCCTTGAGCCGTAACTACTTCAGCTAACGATTTCTTAATAGGACAAAAAGAAAAATATGATCGGTATGTTTTTTCTGAAATAAATTACTTCTCCGCACCTGTATCCCAGAGAGCTTTTATAAACGTATCATGTAAAAGAATCGGCACATACGGAAGATCAACTGGTGATAACCGTAATGAATTAAGTTTAATTCTATTAGGAAGAACTCCTTCAACACGGATCTCTTAGAAAGTTTAAATTGGCATTTCTCTGCCTTCCGCTGTTGCAATCAACACGCCTCCAATTCTGCTTTGCTGAATCATCACTAGGACCTAACCACCATCCTACGGTTCTGATACCGGTCTGTTCACTGATTTGGTTGGTTGTTGCGATTTCCTCCCTCGAATCCTTGATTTTGATAATTACGACGAGAAAAATTATTCGCACCCCTGCTTAGTCCTCTCTGATCATTTTGTCTATTTCCGACCCCTGTATCTCTCCAATTTCCATTATTCCTTCTTTCCGCAGGATTCCTACTCATATCCCAACCTCGTCTTGCAAAATTATTACTCAAACCCTGGGTTTCTCTGCAGCTATGACGTTCCTCATACCGATCTACCAACTCTAACAACTGAACTTTCGTTGTGGGGTTTCGAACGTCTAAATAATCCATAATTTGGGGTTCGAGTCGCATTACTATGTGATCGACCAATTTTAGCTCATCATAATTCAAATTTAAAGTCTTATGGACTTTTAATAGCTGAAAAATAAAGTCTGACGGGGCCTGACCTCTCCGTTGCTTCTATGAAAAAAAACTGAGTCTCTAACTCTGATTTATTCCGTACTACTGGAAAACTATCCGACAACTTTTTTTAAGCGTTGCGAATGCAGTCGCTTCTTCATTTACACACTCAACTCCAATGACCTCAAACCAGTCTAACGCTCTCCCAATTAAATGACCCTTTAAATACGCACACGCCAGATTCGCCGGTATTTCATAGTAGGCTATGTTATCATCAATATTGGTAATAAACTCGGACACATTTTCTTTACCCGAAAAAAATAATTCCGGCAAAACTCTAAATCCTGCACTTGCTCTTAATTCCGGTATTTCGGTTGGGCGGCAGTGTCGTAGCATCTCGCTACCTCTAAGATTATCAATTCCCCTTCGGGTATTACCTGAATCTGAATGTGTTGAATGCATAATAAATTCACTACTTATTTTAACAAATCAATCTTATTTATTGATCTTTCTTAATTAAGAGATTACACAAATACTATTCAATTTTAAGAACAATAAAACACAGTGGAGAATGAGAAGGATTCAATAATCATGAACGACGGAATCCTATCTGAATCTACGAAGGGTCGACGCGTACAATTACAGCTACACACTTATACTTAATTGGAACAAATAAAACTAACCTGATTTCTTATGTTATGGCAGGTTCGTCTAGCTGCTTCCTTAATATCTTGATTGAAACAACTTGAATTAGGATTCCTTTAATAGGCGACTTCTTTCTCAGCTATTCTCGCAGTTCTTTTATGAACTAATTTTATCCACAACGGTACGATAGACTCTACTCACAACATCTACGTTTACACTTGAAAAACACTTTCTCGTTTCATTTCATTCTCCCTTCATTTCATTCTATTCTCCCTCTAACTCGCTAAACCCGAACTTATAAAAAATATCTCATTTGCATAAATCACGCTTTGGCTCCCGGTGGAGATTGGTTGAAATAAATAAAATATTAAAGAGTACGAGGAGGTTAGTGAAACGCGTAAGAACCCGTCACAACTTCACAGGTGATCTACGTGTGAACGCTTGATCACATGGCATATATCAATACGATAGTTCAGTTCCTGCCACATTTTACTCAACATAAAGATATCAACGTTTTTGATAACCCCTGTTATACTTCCTTTGTTACCAGAGTTATCAAAAACTTGGTCTTTACATAAGACCTTGCCGTGTGATGTAGAAGAACTGCATGAAAAAATGTGTGCTGTCAATAATGTTGATAGTACCATGTTGAGTAGAAAGCAGCAGGAACTGGCCGTGTGACCTAAGATTCACACGTAGAACACATGTGAAATATGTAAATAAAAAATAATTTTTTTTCTGTATTATATCAATTGTTCTGTTTTTACTGTATTAGTCTTAGTTTCTTTAACGGCGCTCCGACTGAAGGGAATTATGAATAGCCTGTATTTTAAAGAAATGGACACTTATGAGGACAGAGAGAAAATGTATAAAGATCAAACTTTTACAATTTGTTGAACATGTTTTGTGAACCGTTTTTGATCTTCAATAGTTGTTAATTTTGTTGCCAATATCCGAGAGAGCCTAGAAATGTCGGAAAGAAAATAGTTTATCCGATTTAGTTAAGGTCGCGCCGGTAGGATGGATAGAAAGGATAGAAACGGGGTATTAATGCTACTAGATGTTTTAGTGCGTTTTGAAGCGTAGTCCAATGACGCCAGTGGAGAATATTTGGGCCCCCGGCTAAGTCTGGTTTGGGGGCTCAAGCCGGATTACAAAAGATTGCAAAACCATAACATAACATAGGCTTTGGGCTCCCTGCGACGCGGGGTTGTTATGAATGTTACACCACTGAATGACGTTAAGGGCAGTTTAAATTTGAAGATTATGTGTCTAGAAAACATGTTCCAAATCGTCCACAAATTGCAATGGTGTCGAGAGACAAACAGTTTTTGGCTCCTTCGATCCAATAGACCAGGGGTCGGCAACCTATGGCACGCGGAACAATTTCCAGTGGCACGCCACCACTCTACAAAATTATAAAGCTAAATCGTTCTGTCTCTCCTTTCATCCCCTCGTACATTTTTATATAAAAGTTATTTTTCATTTTCGATTTTTTGCCATAAAACTATTTTGCTGAATCAGCTTGCTTGTAGTTTGTATGCTTTATGTAAAAGAAAACATCTTCGGTTTAAATGTGACTTCCTATTAGCATTAATATTCAACACAAATAAAAATTAAGTAATACTTGCAAAATTGAGAATCATTCATCACGGCTCTGTAAATAAAAAAGTAAGTAGTTTGTCTTTTACCCACCAAAAGTTTGGGCATCGACGGAAAAAGAAAAAACAAATGTCTTATGTATAAATCAAAATTCTGCTTAACAGACGTTTTCCATCGGAAATATATTAAACAAAAATAGTTATTCCATCAACATATTTAACTTGGATTGGAAATAAATTCGGTGGAAAGAAAACACACAATGATGTGGGTTAATTAGGCAAGTGAATCAGATTTCATAACAAAGGCCCTTTTTAACTAAATATTAAGAGGTATCGGAACACCCTATACAGATAATGTTAAAAAGGCCTTTTTCGATGTTCCTTTTCTAAAAATCTGTTGTAAATACAAGCCCCAAAATTTTTTTCCAATTAAACATAGATTTAGTATTATACTAAAATGAGCTTTTTTTAAATTTTCATTAGTTTTTTTTTTTTTAAATTTTATTTGATGTATTTCGAGAAAACAAAATTTTTCGACAAAAAAAATTTATAAAAAAAATATATACAAAATTTTGCCAAAAGCTCATTCCAGTAAATACTAGAACATACAAAGAATGTGTCATATAAATTTTGTGGACATAAAATATATACTTTCTGAGAAAAGGTACATCGAACCTTCAAAAATGACATTTTGAGAAAAACACATTTTTATAAAAAAAAAACTCACCTTATCAAAACATTCCAGCTACATATTCCAAATTTTCAGCATTTTTTGAAAATTCACCCTCTTGTATTATTCTTTTAAATCTTTTTATCTTCTGACCTCTTAGATTTTGTAAATTGGAATATCTTGCCTTGTATCTTCTCTTTATCGAGACGTTCCACGCAGCATGTCGCATAATATCCAGGCTCTATGTTTAGTTTTTTCAAATATCCAACTTTGTTGCATTCTCTTTATTAAAGGATGCAATAGCATCATATGTACCAAAGGAAAGTGTTTCTAAGTGCACGAATGTCTTTTTGGGGACACGAGACCAAACAACATTATTAATGCTTTCATTTGGATTCTGCGTGTTCCCATGTAAGCATTTTTCAGTAATCTGGATCAGAAAGATCCCTAAAAATAGGCCTAATGGCTTCCACAACAGCAACTGGAAGTTTATGTTTGTGGAGGTAAACTTTATTTTCCAATTGTGCCTTCTATAACGGCACCACGTATCAGACCTGATGGACAAAATCCATGTTGTGGATTTTCATCGGTTGATATTTTGTGAAGAAATATTGGCCATATATAGTTTGTCGCATATCCTTCACACTTGACAAATTTCTTCGAATGGCAAGGCCATAATAGGTTTGCAATTGGTCAATAGATGCTTCCGTGAATCTATTTTTTCCACATAATGCTTGGCATCTGACAATTTTTTACCTCTCATTTTTGCTTTGAAACGTCGGAGGCGAGATCCCATCCGTTTCATAACATGGCCTATACACTCAAGTTTTGTGATCGTACAATTATCACCGTATACTTTATTTTTCACAATGTTATCAAAAGCTTTGGAGTCTCCATCTCCTAAATATTTCGTGTAACGCACATCATAGCGTTGAACAGAGAGGTGAAAATCGATAGAGCTCCATCGACTTCCATTCGTCCACTATACCCGTCGAAGTTCTTACAGACTGGTCCATGTTTCTTTTTGTCTTTGCAAACACAATGTTTCGATAATATTTGAGTGTCAATTACTTTTCCCGTGTCCACACTCGTAACTGTCACGACACCATTCATGGAGGAATATCCTCTCTTCTGCCATGTTCCATCAACCGCCACAGGAATGTCTCTAATATTCTGATTTTCTTACACTGCTTCTTCTACGGCATCTTTCATCGTTGCATCACACACATCCTTGGTTGCACCTAACAGCATTTTTATTATATTTTGAGAACTTTGTCGGTGGGGGTGGTAAATTCATGATTCCGCAAAACATTCGTGCAGTTCTGCACCTTTCCCTATGCATTCATTGTAAACAAACCTGGTGTTTATTTCGTAGGTGCTGGGTTTCCCAATTTCGGCTTTGCACTGCTTGGAGGAACAAAACTTGTAGCTATAACTGCAAAAATCACAGAGTATATCAAGTTCAACAGCTCCACCTGAACAATTTTCCTTCACAGGAAAGGTTAAGTCCTGTTGCTCCACACTGTAAACATTTGACAGCCTCAGAAAATACACCAGCTAAAATATTTAAATCCACAATAGCATTTTTAAATCCACTATTAAACTCACTTTTGTGAGTTATTTAAATTGCTAAGTTTTTTTCTGAAGCAGAAACATTACTATTAGAAGCAGAAGATTGCTGTGTGCAGAATCACTTGTGACTGTTGATTCGGAATTACTTCTTCTTGCCTTGATTAAAATTACCTCACCTTTTTTTTAAAAAAACTTTGCTGCTAGATCTAGGCATTTTAAAATAACAAAATAATATTTAAAATCAAAATAATAGCGTTGTAAAGAGCTAAGCAGGTCTAATTACTATAAACACTACTTGAGCAAAAACAAACAGCGTTTGAACGAACGATTTTTTTCAAAAATACAAATGTAAACAACGTATAATTAGTTGTATCTCTGAAGCCGTTCTTAGGGAGAAAAATAACTGAGGCTTGGCAGCTAGCATCACGAAAGAAATTTTAAAAATGACGTCAAACTTCTAGCTGGCCAAAGAGGAAGTGCAATGTTTACTTTTTTCTGTCCATTTAAATCGGTGACGTGCGTATTTAGATCATAGGTTCCCAAACTTTTTAGCCTCATAGACCCCTTGGCAGGTTTTTTCAGTTTGTGGTAGACCCCATATTTCCTAATATTAAATTTGTGCAAATCTATCAACTTAAATGTGTTTTTGATAGCAGGTATAGAGCTATTTACTTAAAAGATTAAAATTTTAACTGTAGTGAAGTATAGAAGAGTTTAAAATTTAAGAAAAACATATTTTAGTTAATTTAATTAGTTAGTTAATTAAATTAAAATTTAACTAATGCATAAAATAACTGTTACATAAAATAACTGTGCAACAAAAAAGTGCTTTTTGAGGGAGGGAGGAATCTGGGGAAGCAATAATAAACTTTGAACATTTGACATCAATCTTATCACGGTTTATAACCCTAACTATCTCCTCCTCGGTTAATGGTGTCTAGTATTTTTTTTTTTTTTTTTGGAGATTGGCAAGTACACCTTCTCAATCAAAAAATAATTAAAAGCTTTCTCAAGATATTCCATTATATGGAATGAATAACAGGTATATATATTTTTAAAGCTAAAATTGTTGACATCGTTTCTAAACTTTACATTAAGATCTTCGTTAGTGCTTATTCTTAGTGCTTAATTCGTATAATATGATTTTTTTTTCAAAGTGACCATATGTATTCACTGTCTTCTATCGTACTACGATAGTCAAAACATTCTCAAACATAGTTTCAAAATCTAAAAAAAAGGGCATTTAAATGTTGGCGACGTCCAAAATTATGCTCCTTTAGCTTAATTCTGGCAAGAAGGCTGAGCGAAATGTAGTCCTAATAACACATTTATGCTGTCGCCTTGTAACTGCAAATAAACTTCATTAAATTTAGTAAACAAATCTGTTGAATAGGTAAGCCTAGTTTCCACTTTTGATTAAATTTCCTTTTAATATTAGTCACGATCTGGTTTAATGAGAGTCACAATCGTAGACCCCCATTTACACCTCATGGACCCCAAAATGTTTATTTCACTGTCGTGGACCCCTTACAGATCGTCATAGACCCCTGGGGGTCTATATAGACCACTTTGGGAATCACTGGTTTAGATGATTCTTTAAAAACAAAATTTTAGCACTTCTAATTGCGCTAGAGATTAAAATTAGGTATTTTTGGAAAGGTAACGAGTTAAAGAATTTAAAAATGCAATAATCTGAAATTGACAAAAAAAAATTTTTTTAGCCTTCCAACTGCCTTCCAACAAGATATTTTTTAATATAGATATTTTAATAAATTTTAACTATTTTATAAAAGATTTTGATTATTTAAGTAATATATTTTTGATGCAAAGTCACAATAATACACATTTTTATAAATGCAAATTTATTTATATTCTAATATTTATCTTTTGCGTGACAAATACTATACAGAAAATTTTTTTCAAATATCCATTTTAATTGAATTTGGAGAAAATCAATATAAATTCAAGATTATATGAATTCAAAATATACATTTTGAAAAATGTTTTTATATGCATGATCAATAAACAAAATGCAGATAAAAAAAACTATTTTAAATTTCAAGGAAAGGAACTAAAAGCATTTTAAAGAAATTTAATTAAATTCATTTCCTTACATTTAATAATATGAAATAATACATTACTGCATGATAAAATACAAATAAATATAAATCTTATTAATTTTATAAAAACACTGTGGAGGATATTTCTTTAATATATATTGAATACATTGAATATAAATTTTCAGATGAATATAATTACAGAATATATTATATTCTGTAATTATATTCATCTGAAAATTTGAATTCTGCTCACCCTCAAGAGTTTCATTAGTCAGATTGTTAATAAAGATAAAATCATATCAAGAAGGGTGCATATACAATTTATGAAAAACAAGTGATTATGAATTCCGGTGTATCATTTAATAAACAATGAAATCTAATTATTTTTAAGAAGATACCTAAAATTCATGATGCGGGAAAAACAATTGGTTGTGGGATTCGAATGGTCATAGTCGCGAACTAGATGTCGAGTCACGTGTTTGACCTCTGGTCCCTTTTCCGACTTGTAGATACGGAAGCCTAGTGATCAAGGCACGTATTCGTGGCTGGTATGTCATGAGTTCGAGCTTTGTAACGCTGAAGACCCACCATGCAGAGAGGGCCGATGCACGTTACATATGCCGAGGCTCAAATGTCCTCCAATTGGTGTTGTGTGGAAGTTAGGAGAGGAGTGCCAGCTCATGTGTCATCCTCGTCCCTTGACCATTGTTCAAAATTACGAGGTCCGTCGTCAAAAGCCCGCATGTAGTAAAATAGAGCGAAGTTAATATTCACTCATTCACTCACTCGCCTCTGAAGACCTTCCTTATAGGGAGGCGATACATGTCAAATGTGTCGATGCTCGAAGTCCTACCGTTAGAGTGGTATGGAGATTTGGAAGGGGGGGGCATTCAAGTGATCAGGGTTCAAAATTACGCGTCCGTCACCAATAGTCCTTGTGTTATTTTTTTTCTAAGTGCGGAGTTTATAACGGGTTCTATTCGAGTCTACTACTGATTTTATTGGGGGGGGGATTCTTTAACTGCGATTTTAGTTTAAAAACCACTTTCCTTAGACTTGTATGCAAATGTAACTACTATTTAAGTGGCAGTCATTGAGTATGCGGAATAATGGTTAAGAGTTGAAGTAGAAAACGATTGGTACTCACCCATCTTTAGATTAATGTTTGGCGGAGGAAGTGATTAAATAACCAAACTTGGAGCTCATCATACTATTAGGCTTCAAGAAGGATCATTCAAGGAGCTTTAATCAAGAGAAGTAGTTTCGATAATTTAGTTATCTGATTTCGAATTAAGGTTTCTTATTGCTCCAAGTTAAGTTATAAAAGTACATTTCGTAAAGTGTTAAAGATTAAATAAAAATTACTAATTTTAGATGTCTGCTTCTTCCTCGAACCTCCCACACCCGCTACCTCCGGGTCACGACAAGTGAACAACGAATCTATGAATTGTTTTTGACCTATGGATCGTTGTTAATTCACGTAACTTTTTAAAAACATCTTTTTTGTGCTAGCATTACACATAACACTCTGAGCTAAACTAAGAGAATGTGCATCTCTGTGCAAATAAATTTCAATTGTTATAATCTTCCCCGAAGAAGAAATTCCCAGGTTTCAACTAAGTTAAAATTTCTGAATATGTCGTAATATTTGGTCTGGTTTAAGTCATAGAACTATAGACTTGGTAACCGAACACAAAACTCGAAGGATCTGTTAATGATTTTATTAATGACAAAAAGAAGTTAGGTAGTATTACCTGTCATGTGTTTGGAGAAAAGTTGTGGCGACCCACAAGTTCACGATTATCATTACCAATAAAATGAGATTCAGAATGATAAAAGTATGAATGTGTTTGGGGTGTATATGTGTGTGGGGGTGCATTGGGCATGTGTGTGCTTGTATGTGCGCATGTGTGTGCATTGTGTGCGTGTAGGGGTGGAGGTGAGATGGTACACGTGTGTGTGTGTGAGAGAGAGAGAAAGTTCACTTTATAACATTTATCTGGTCTCAAAACGTGGCAGCGGTAGCCAAGTGAACATGATCGTGAGCTTACGACCAGCGTTGTCCATTCACGGGTCCGAAACCTATTGTTATTGAAGATCTGCTGGTGTAGAAGAGCTAATACCTGTTAAATCTGTCGAGACTCAAAATTCTCCCTTCGGCGTGATGTGGAAGTTTGGAGAAGGGGTGCTAGCACAAGAGACGTCACCATCACTTGATCGTGGTTAGAAATTACGGGGTTCGTTGCCATCAATCCTCGTGTTGTATTAGAGTGCGCGATGTAAATTACAATCAAATCAAATGACCTACATTTATGAGATATAAATTTATTATTATATAAAACTCGCGAAAAAATACTAAGTACAAATAGCACTATGCACTAGGTTGTCAACCATGATTAACAATGCATATAAAACATATCTGGAAGATGATAAATGTTTATCTAACAACTTAACTTTCAACTCATTTTTCATTTTCATTCTTACGACTAACTATTACTATGTCTCGCTGGATTTTTTTTATTGTACGGCTATGTTAGGAGACGGAAAAAAAGGTGTGGCTCTTAAATTATCCCCATTTCAATGAATAAGTAATAGGTATGGATGTGAAAATGTAAGGAGACACACACACATCTGGGTGTCCTTTTCGAAGGAATATGACGTCTTAATTTACGTTCCCATCCATTCAAATGAAAGTAAAAGAATAAAATGCAATTATCTCTGATTGTTGTAGGTCTCTAGTGAATTATCAATTACATAGTTTGCTTTATAAATAATTGTATGTAACAAATGTTTCTCTCTAATAGTCTTAAGATACAAAACAATGTTATTGTACTGAGGAAATAAGTGTGGATGTTTTTACTCACAGTATGATTATGATGAATGTCTGTTTAATTAAAACCTTATTTATTATTATTAATTAACTAAGAATATAATAAAGAAGTAATTTTTATCTCAAAATGGTGCAATGGAAATGTCTATGATATATGCTATGGAGATGTCTATGATGATATGCAATGGAGATCTCTATGAAATAATATTCTTCGTTTGTTTCACAGTTCCAGTATTTTATATAAAAAAAATGTTTTATGACTTGAATTCAAATTATTATATTTTTATCTTCGCAAATGAGTCAATCATTTATTTTCTATAAAAACAAAAATTAATTTGAAATAATGAACTTAAAATTTATTTTTGTAAAACATTTTCTAACTTGGAATAGAATTTAATTGCGATTATCAATAAATCCTTCTGAAATTTTGTGAACCAATATTATATATAATATAGAGGTTCATACACTTCAATATTGTACATCAATTATATACAATATTGATGCATATTGTGTTGTATATTATACACAGTGCAGTCACATTAATGTGACCACCGCGTACTTTGAAAGTTAACTTTAAATAACCAATCACAGAGTGCAGTTGAGCTTATATAAAAGGTGTGTGAGGGCTTCGGAAAACATTGCAGCTGGCGTAATGCAGAAACGGAGCGATTTATTAGGACATGATCTTTGGCTTTCTGACCAAGGGTGGAAGCATTTTCAAAACGGCTAAGTTTGTGAACTGTATGCGAGCCACTGTAGTAAAAGTATACTGTGGATGGCAAAATAGGACTGTCCAAAATCAGCGACGTGGTAAATCTGATGCACCACCCGCCATAGATGACAGACGTGAACGACGGCTGCAGAAATGCGTTCCGGCGAATAGACTTGCTACCGTTGAGCAACTGACCTCCCAGATGAACCAAGGGGCTACCAAAGCAGTGTCTCTTAAACTACTGTTCAGAGAACGTTGCTGCGTCTGGACGTCTGGTTCACGCACCTATGCTGATTACTGTTCATCGGCAATGAAGACTGGAACTGGCATACCAGTACCGCAACTGGACGTCCACTGAATGTCGACAGGTAGCATTTTCCTATGAAAGTTGGCGTATACAGCGTGAAACCTCTGAAAGCAAACACCCTACAATCATTGCCGGCTGGAGACGGGAGCATTATGGTATGGGGAATATTTTCCTGGCATTTTCTGGAATCACCCATCGTTATGGAAGGCACGATGGATCAATGCAAGTACGCATCTGCTCTAGTGGATCATGTTCACCCCTATATGAGCATTGTTTTTCCTCAAGATGATGGCACCTACTAGCTGGACAATGCGAAGTGTCATACAGCTGGCAGTATATTTGTGTGGTTCAAAGAACACCAGGATGAGTTTACCGCTCTCCTCTTGGCCATCTAACTCACCTGACTTAAAACCAATGGAAAATCTGCGAGACTATCTCGATCGAGTTTTTCACGCCATAGATCCTCAACCGCGTAATCTAGCGCAGCTGGCCACGGCACTGGAGTCGGCGTGGCTCAACATCTCATTAAAACCTTCAGGAACCTAATCGACTCTTTTCCTGTGCGTCTCACAGCAGTCCTCTCTGCGAAAGGTGGTTATTCTGGCTTTAATGTGACCACCAGCCCAAAAGACTGTGCATAATTCATTTCTACAGTTTATGCTTCAATTTTTTTCATAACATATAAAATAATATTTTTAGAAATATCTATATTAAAAGTACCAAAAATCATGTATTATATCTTAGAACCAAAGTAAAATTTTAATTTTTATAAATATTTTATTATTTTTAATAAAGTACTACTCAGACAAAAGGCAGTAGTAATTAGTTTTGGTTTTTTAAAAATATGTATAACCTCAAATTCCTCGTTTTTGTAAAATCGTATGATATTAAAAGTTAATTTTTTGACTGAAATTGAATGTAAGTTATTATAAAAGTGTTTTTTCCTCTTAACTCCCTCCCTCCTTTAAAAGGTATCTTAAGTACTTTCAAGAAAGTACAAAACATATTTCATAAGATAAAAAGTATAATTAACATAAAATGAATCCAGATGTTAATACTTACAGACAATAGTTTCACAGCAACCCAATACCCCGAAACAAACAGTCAAAAGGTATTCATTCAACTCTATTTATATATACAGCACAAACACTCTCCATTCTTCAAAATTTATAAAGCACCATCAACTGTCCTAAGCATTTGAAGGCAATGATTATCAACACATCCTCTAAAATTCATTCCGAAAAGTTATCTTTTAAAATTCCAGACTCACATACACCACACTTGGGGATTACAGCTGACGCTTTACAGAGCCTGAGATTTTCAAATTGCAGTGAGTATAAAATCCTCTTACTGTGCCCGTTCATTAAATATTTTATCTTTCACAGAAACCCGTCTCTCCTGTGTTGCACATTTATCAAAATGACCTCTCTTGTCACCAGCAACTAAATCCTTGATGAAACGTTGCAATTTTAAGTCCGCTGGACCGTGGACTTACCAGTGTCTAACTTGTCCACTGCTCCGTTAATTCGTTGGCTAATCTCTGAAAGGGGAATATTGCAAAGCAATTTGCCTTGGTCCTTTTAACAGAAGACTAATATACCATGACTCATCTGTTTCTGGGCGTAAGCCTTTATTAGGCATAATATTGACCAGTTTAAATGTTGGTGATCCGTTTAGTGTAGAATTATAATTGAACTCTAAAGGATAAGAGGTTTCTCTCTGAAAGATATTAAAGATTTTATTGAATATATGGAATTAAGAATATATTCTCTTTACAAAATTCAAAGAATTATTTCAAAAACACATGGGATAAGTTTTCAGATTGGAAAAAAAATTAAACTTTCTTCAAAAGAGTATTCTTCTTCCAATACTAGATAAAATTTATACGAGAATATAAAAAAAGAGAATTTAAGTCAAACTCAAGCAACTGGTCTCGTAGATTATTCAAAAGGGATTGATGAAGAATTTTGGCGGAAGATACGCTTTGGCGTAACGGAGAATATTAGGGCCCCCTGCAAGGTCAGGTTTTGGGCCCCAAGCTCTAATTCGTACTTAGCCTCAATATGGCTTTGGGTCCCCCTAGAATTCTTGGCCCCCCTTGGCACTTTAGAATTGGTACTTGGTGGAATCCTTGATACTTTACGCCACTGGTTTTGACCTTGGTATGAGTGTTTTGCTTGAACCACCAACCTGTTGTTCCACGGCTACTCCGTGCTCGTGTTAGACAACTGGGATGAAAAGAATCTTATTCAGTTCAGTGTTAAGCGTTTTTATTCCTGTCCTTTGTTGCTTGTGACTTGAGGAAGAAGAGGTTGCTGCATACCCCTTTCCTGGAGAGAAAATTCGTTGATACATGCATAGGGTCGTTTTCCAGTTTTTTCTGCAATTGATACATATCCACAATAGATTCGAAAAGTTTTTTCTATTGATCTTGTGATGGAGGGTCGGGTTGACACGTGCGCCGTAGCTTTTTGAACAGCTAGTTGTGGTTTTTGTGGTGTGTTGTCTAGTTGTGTGTCTTTGATAGACTCTCCATGGAATGCATAAGAAACCAGTTGCGTTAGGTGGTGTTGCCACCTAGTGTTCAATATCTAAGTCACCTCTTCAGTGGCAAGCTGAAAGGTCTTCAATGATTACCTTGGTTGCTGCTTTGGAAACTGTTTGGTTTAAGTGCCCTTCTATGGATTCGGGGACTGTATCGTAGAAGGGCTGTTTAAATGCACCTAACCCGCATACACGTTTTACATCCCATAGACGACTGGTAGGAGAAGGGATCCCTATTTGGGCCAGTAGTTAAGCGATTTTAGTTCAACTACTTGGTTTTTTGTGACTTGCGGGAGAAAAGTTAGCCGAAAACTGCAGAAAATTGCATATTAACAGCTTTATAGTTTTCCTTTGTTAACTAAAATATTAATTCTCGTGGTATTGAATCTAGATTTCTCTGTTTTTCTTACCTCGGTATCCAATTCTTAATAGAAACGTGCATAAAAACCTTGAGTTTAAAACATGTTGTATGCTTACCTTAGGCAGGCAATGGCAGTTTGTAATCGATTTCAAACGAAAATTCTAAAAATAACTGAATGAAAACGGATCCTCTCCTGAAAAGAGAGGTTGATCGCCTGAAACCCTCATATTACTTAGAAGTGCGATGCTAATGATAAATATCACACACACAATCAGTTCTCTTCTGAAAAGTTTTACTTAAAAACTACATTTTTAACATTGGGGGGGGGGGGTTCTAATCGTTTTAAAGCAAAAGTGCAATTAATCTAGCAAAAGATCAAGCTAGTGTTTTGACATATGCCACTATATTTTTAAGGGGTCCGGCACATGAATTTTTGAAAAATGATCGATTTTGATTTTTTTATATTTTTGAAAAGTTCAAACATTTCTGCTTAAAATGATATACGATACATGGAAATACAATAATTAGAAGTATTTTTATTTATTTTTTTAAAGGAAGCCACTTTCCTTGACGCGTGACAGGTGCTCCTCGAGAAGCACCTGTCACATCATGCTTAATTTTTTGATGACAGCGCGATTTGTTTTATCTACATTTAGGAAAACCTTTTTTTACACATAAATAAAACGATTTTTCTTTGAAGAAAGGGAAAGACAACTCAACACAGTTATTTTTTCGTTTGATTTGTTGTTAAATGGGATTATTCTTGCTTGAACTTGCTAATTGTGAATTCTAATGTATTTATCCAGATTTTTTTCTGTTTAATCCACGTTTTACATTTAATTATTTATTAGTATTTTATTAACGACAAATTATGGGGAGATCTAAAAAAATATTTAAAAAAATCAAAAATGTCGGTGTTCAAAAAATTAATGCTCAAACGTTCCAGCTATCACATCAGACAGAACAGTAATTGTTATCCAAAGTGCTTCAAAATTAGATGCGCGTAGGATTCGTGTAGCCCAACGAAAGCATCTTGAGATACAAAAAAAGGCTAGATTGCTAAAAATAATGAAAAAAAAAGAAAATTAGAAGAGTCTTTTGCAGAAGCAGAGGGTAAATAAAATGTTTCATATGTGCTTCTGGAAAGTACTAAAAAAGGTAAATCGTCAGAAATTACAAATTTTTACTTTAAAGTCTGTTTTCCCAAAATGCAATATTTTCCCCTTTATGTACCTTTTCTCAGAAACTAATTAATGTAAGGTCCTCAAATTTTCAGTAAGTATATTTTCAACATGTTTACATATTTTAATGTAGGGGATAAGAAATATCTAGCAAACTTTTTAGATAACGTCTTTTTAAACTAAATTTTAGGGGGGGGAGAAAAAATTTGACACTTTTTAAAAAATTCATAATTATTTTAATTTTTAGTAAAAAGACAAAACCCTCCATTAAAGTTTTATTTATAGTACATATAAAAATTTCATCTATGAGAAGCAAGTAGTTTCTGAGAAAAAGGTACATAAACTTAGGTAATTTAACATGGGATCCTATGGAAGTGCCGGACCCTCTTAAACATCAGATATAATTTTTTTTTAAAAATTAGACCAGAAAGAGACTAATGAATTTATTTTACAATACACTCAGTTCCCAATGACTCGAAATCTGTCGTCAATTGATAAATAAAGACAAAATATTGCAAAATATTTTGTGTCTTTTTTTGTTTTAAAAATATTGCAAAAAATTCAGTTTGCTGATATTTTCTTCATTGGTACCCTCCAGTAGCGCACATAAAATTTTTTCAAGGGAGGGGGGGGGCATGGTCAAAAGTCCCCCAACTCTTATCATACCTCAAGACAGCACCAATTGATTCTTCTGATTTTGTCGATTTTGTTAACAAAAAACAGTAAAAAATAAATTATTGAATTAATAATTAGCATTAATTAATAAAATAAATTGTTAATTACAAGTACCTAATTAAATTTTACGTTATATATATAGGATTATCAGCAATCGAAAAAAAATTCAAGGGCTTTGGGGGGGTGTCCGGGCCCCTAGGACACCCCCTTGTGTGCATCACTGGTACTCACAAATCAAATACCTTTTACAAGGAAAAAAAGACAAATTTAAAAAAGAACAAAATTTATTTGTGGGAGCGTATTTTATAGAGAAGAAAATGCAAGAATTTTTCTTAAACAAAATTACGTGTATGTATGAATTGAAACACATTTCGTAAATTTTAAAAAGAATTAAATTTTATTGTGCTCTATTTTTTGAAAAATTAAAGACTAAATACATTTTATACATGCTATATTGAAGTATTTTATAAAAAATAATCTTTCTGCATAAATTTCTTTCCATAGTTTCTCGTTCATTGGAGTTATGTAAAAATGATGCTTGGCGAGCCAAAAGCATACAATCTAAAAGCCAATCTTTATCCATAAGCCATAAATATATTCTGACAAAATCCTCTTTCTTTTCGAATTTACCGGAGCATAACGAACCGTTCTCACGTAATACGAAAATAGCGCAGTAATCCTGAAGCCCAATCTTTTTTCGGTACTTATAAAACACCCCTTTAAGAGGTATTTCGAAGAATATAACGCATAGCAACCACATTTTTAAAATAATGCCCTGCATGAATCCTACCCTTAGGAGAGATTTGTTCTTCGCCTGATGGCAACGAAAGCTCTCTAAGCATTAAATAAAAAGGATATTTCTTGCCAAAACAGTATGGATTTCAAAGTAAATATTTCGCCTCGTGCATTTAAGAAGATAGTCCGAAAGAATTCTGTAATCGATACCGGAATTCAATACAGAAGCAGTGCAATATTTTGAAATACTCTTCAAGGAAAAAAACAAGGATTTAGATGTATTCAACATATTTATACGGAACATCTAATACATATAGATATATAAAAAATTTAATATACTCTACTTGAGAGAGAGGCAGAAAGGATTTGAATACTAAAAAGATAAAAATAGATACATAAAATTTCGGGGGAAAGAGATGCATGCTGCAATATTATAAGCATTTTTGACTGAGGACAGCTTTAGAAGAAAGTGGGTATAACTAATTTTATGGCTAACCAACCTTCCACCTTTCTGTTTATAATACTAAGGAAAATTATGAATATAACGGATAGAGAAGTTTTAAATCCATTATTAAAAAAAAAAAGGTTGCATATTTAAAGAAGCATTCAAAAATATTTAAATCAAATTGCTAGATTCAATTATCCAAATAAAAATACAAAGCTTGAAATATAAAGACCGATTAGTAGCATTGTCAACAAGTATAAAATTATTTTTAATTAAATAATTGTAAAGTAAAACTATGAAGTAAAAACTAAAATTATGGATTCTCATACCATACTGAACTTATATTGCCCCTTGAGAATAAGTGACAGTTTCTGAGTGATCCTTAAGTTTAGGTACAGTAGAGCGTCGTTTATCCGAATCAATTGGAACCGTACACTGTTCAGATACGCGATTGTTCGGATAACCGAAAACCGAATGCGACCGAACACTATGCGAATATTGAAAATCATCACATGCGGGAAACGTGCTTGAAGAAAAAGCGAAATAGGTGCAAAACGTCGCAATTTTACCTTTATTGTAGAAAATAATCAATTATTTTTCGCTGTACCATTGTACACATTCGTTTTTCGCTGCAAGGTCTCTGATTCTCTTGAGTTGCAATAGTTGAGTAGGACAGCACTCTGTTGTTCGTACCACTCCATAGCTGTCCTTAACGCAGAAACGCGTCAGCATTTGATGGACCCTTGCTACTTTCGTTGTTGTTGTTGTCCTCGTCTTCATCCGTTTCATCGTCGACAAGGTCGGATTCTTCTTGCACGATAGTCACACTCACGTCACCATTTAGCATTTGAAATCCACAGTCTTCTGCATCGCTCCACTTTCTCCCTTCGCGAAACGGTTCAATATTTCAATTTTTGTCTCTTTGTTCAAGACGTTGCGCTTCCGTTTTGAATTCGAAGTCATGGCAGTTCACAACTCAACAAATGAGCACGTATACACCCCCTCACTTGGAAACAAACTGATCTAATATTCCGCGCAGATTTTTACCAAATCACACAACTGAAATTCCCCAAATATCCCTCCTCTTGGGTTTCCCCTTCACTTTTGGCCTCACGTGAAACAACTGTTGAGCATTGCACTGTTCGAAAACATATAAACAGTACATGCAGTTGACAAAAAAAAAAAACTGGTTCGGATATTTGACCGGATAATAAACATTCGAATAAACGACGCTCTACTATATAGGTAAATTTTGAAAGCCCCTGCTTAAAAAAAGAAAGCTAGTGTTCTTATACTATCAATTTCTTTTTAAATCTATTATTTTCTGGCTCAAAATTTATTACATATTTAATCTTCTACTGCATAGAATTGAAATGATAGTGCGTGAAACATAACATTTTTTTTTTCTTTTTTTGCTGAAATTTGGAGCAATGGGCTAAATTTATGTGACCATGACGTCACATAACTACAATCGTTAGTATCCAACCAATCAGAGCATAAATTCATGCAACGTTCTAGTCACATGATAAATGCAATCACGTCTTTCTAGTCAATCACTTCATGCAGTTTGTTGTTGCCAACTTTTGCTTTTTATAGAAATTTCATTTAAAAAGAACATATTTGTCAATAATAATAATGCACATGGGCTAAAATAGTGTTCTAGATTTAAAAGTACGCATATTATGTAAGAAGGTTTGTTTTAATTTTGAAAAACATTTTGAAGAATCGTGATATTCTAACACATCTTTAGCCAATCCTCTCAAATTAGAATTTAGCCCGCGCGCGCGTATAAAAATTTGAATTCGATGGATTAACGTCCATAAAGAAGTTTCACTAAGTCGGCTCGGTGGCTTAGAGTTAGCGTACCCTCTTTTTTTTTAAGCCTAAGGTTGTGGGTTCGTAGTCGGTTGGAGTCGATCGATTATCTGGATGCAAAAATCGTAATCACGCATATCATGATTATATGTGGCGTGTAAAAAATTCCTTGAGTATCAATTTGTGACTCTGTACTCTCGGCAAAATAAATCACGGCAATATTTAGAATCCAACGAGATCTTGAATTAAATAAATTTAAGCGTCAAAATTTTGTAGCTGTAGCCACCATTGACATTGCTCTAATATTTGAGGACTTGCTGTGTTTGCAAAGCCCATGCCGTGTTTGCTGCCAAAATGCAGCCCATTTTAAATAAAAGAAAGATTTCACTATATATACTGACTTATTCGGTGTAATAGGAAAAAGATCTCGTAATTTTTTTCACTAACCAACTGCATAGAAAAATTAAAGTAACTTTTCAAACTTATTTTAAATGTTTATATGGTTATTTATACGACTTATGAAATTGCTTTTAAAGAGAAATTTTAACCTTTTTGATAGATATAGAACCAAGAAACAAAAATCCTATCCAAACTGAAAACCTTTCAAGTCACAGCCATCTTTTTATTGCGGACAAAGAATAAAAAGAATTTAACACGTATTTCATTCACGCGGCAAACAATAGAACAAAACAACGCATATTTTCTCCATCAATTGTTGTCTTATAGCTTAAAACTACTAAATCGATTTTAAATAGTTAATCGCGGTGAATGTATAGATTGAATTTATATAGAAACGATGTCAAGTGAAGGATTTATATTTGATTACTCGAGCAAAAACAAAATTTATTTAAGCTCCAGAGACATTCACTAAAGCGAAACAGTATCCCAAGACAAATAACACTTCAATGGAATTTGGCGTTTGATTGACAGTCGGGACGATACCGTCGTTTACACAGTGACTACAATTTTTTTAATAGAAAGTGGAAAGAATAGAAATTTTATATGTTAATAATTTGCTTAATCTCCTTATTCAACATCATGCTATTTAACCGTACCTACTTTTTCTCAATAAAAATCGTATGTTAGACACTTCTAGAATGACATATCAAACTACTGGCAAGAATTTATTTATTGTATAGCATATTTTCTTAAGGAAATAGGTTTGTGAAAGTGTCTAGGAAATGCGCCTTTATTTTTATTCGCTTCTTATTAGTTCCAGTATTTGCAGAAATTTCACCTTCGACAAGACGTATTAAGAACCAAAACAATTTTATTAAATAATTTGTTTTAGTTTTTTAATTAATTAAAAAGAATTAAAATAAAATTCCAAGTTAAGGTATCCGACTACTTGTGACAACTTTTTTTTTTTAAGAAAATGGAGATATAGGGATTTTTATGTTGTTTTTAGATTTATTTCGTATGTTTTAAGAAAAATATGCTAAAATTAAGAGAAGAAAAAGAAATTATTATTACTATATAAAATGAGGGGATGAGTAAAAATTTACAAAAAATTACATAAACGGGGCCTAGTTTGTACAAAAAGTTTATGAACAAATTTTTGATTTGATGTGTTGCTTTGCTATTCATTTTTTAAATGACATTCAGGATAAGAGATATTTTAATTTTTACAAAAACTAGAGTACTTTATCTTAGTTATTATATGAAATTTTCTTTAAAAAATCAGTGACTCTATTCACATAAGAAACCGTAAATTTTGTAATAAAACAGTGATTGATAAATCTGAATATTAAAACGCATCTATATTATACAGAACATAACGAGAAATTTCAATTAATTGTTTTCAAGACTTGTTGAGCACACACACACAATCGCTGTCCCTATTAAAGAATTTTCAAAAAACACATTTAGAGTAAAACGCATTTTAAAGTTTAGCACCTTGCTTAAAGTAGTGACATCTACTTTCACTAAATACCTGTAGTTTTTGTTCTAGTGAATGGAAAATAATAAGCTTGGTATTTATATAATTCTAATAAGATGGAATATAAAATAAAATCATAAACATTGTCAATTTTTGGCAAAATTCACAATTTTAGAGTAGTTGGATACCTTAAAACATTTCAAGATAAACCCCCACTGTTGTTACTCGTATGGTAAACGAATCATCAATCACAAAATAGTGCAATTCAAAGCATCAGTCTTTTTCCCCAACTGCGTCCACGAATACCGTTATATAGCAAACTGGAAAATATAGTTCATTTCACTGATAATGGAAATTAACATTGGTTCACTGATAGAAGTACAGTCATTAGAAAACGAATAAAAATATGCTTACAAAAGGGAAATGAATAAATATTAATGTGAACATCACAGTCCAACGTTGCAGGAGAGCTCAGACTCGAGTCCCAAAAATATCTAAAAAAATAATGAGTGTTTGGGTATCAAATTTTACATGCTGTGAGATAGAGAAGTTAAGAGAGTGCATTCATGTTCCACCATTCAAGTGTTGGTGTGGTATGGTAGATAGAAGAAGGGGGTGTCAGCTCAGATGTCATCCCCGTCTCTTGACCATGGTTCAAAATTACAAGGTCCGTCGACAGAAGCCCTCGTGTAGCTGAACAGTGCGACGTTCAATCACTCTCCACCATTCAAGTGACATCTTTATCCTTTTTTTAAGGTATCCGTCTACCCTAAAATTGATAATTTTGCCAAAAATTGACAAATTTTTAATGATTTTCTTTTATAGACAATCTTATAAGCTTTATAAAAATACCAAGTTTATTATTTTCCGTTCTCTAGAACAAAAACTGCAAATGTTTTAGTAAAAGCACATGCCATTACTTTAAGCAAGATGCCATACATTAAAATGCGTTTTACTCGAAATGTGTTTATTTATTTTTTTAATGCTCAAACGGGGCCAGTGAATGCTCAAAAAGTTTTGAAAGTAATTTATTGAAATTTTCTGAATATGTTCTGTATAATAGTGGAAGTGTTTCAACCTTCAGATTTATCAATCACTGTTTTATTACAAAATTTACATGTTATGTTAATATAATCACCGTTTTTTTTTAAACAATTTCATATAATAACTAAGATAAAGTGCTCTAGTTTTTGTAAAAATTAAAATATATCTTATCCTGATGGTCATTTAAAAAAATTAATAACATAGCAACACATCAGAATTGAAAATTTGTTTATAAACTTTTGGTTCAGAATGGGCCACGTTTATGTTATTTTTTGTAAGTTTTTACCAATTTGTTCCCACACATTTTAGCAATAATAATTTATTTATATCTTCTTAATTTTAGCATATTTTTAATTAAAATGTACTAAAAAGATCTAAAAACAACAACAAAAATCCCCATATCTCCATTTTTTAAAAAAGTTGTCGCAAGTAGTTGGATACATTAAATCGGATGACTGAGTATTGATTAACGTCACACACTTTAGCGACACTTGGGATATTGGCAACGGACCTCATAATATTGAACCAGGGTCAAGTGATGAGGAAGACACCTGAGCTGACAACCCAATTCCCAAACTACCAAATCATTCCAACGTGAGGGCTTTGAATCACGATATATTTACCACGCATCAGTCTTTCTTAGAGGCAAACAAACTTCCAAACAAAAGTTCCCCTTCATCCAGCCTCTTTGACAAAGTAATTTAGCACAGGATTCAAAGCAACAACTATTGGAAAAATACCTCTTTGTTTAGAATCAATGTTTCAAAATCATGAGTTCTGTTGCCAATAGCCCTAGTGCAGCTTCAAAGGGCAAAGTTAATAAGCACTCATTTATTTGAAATTTGTTCAAGTAAAGAGGTGAAAGTGAAAAGCAAACTGAACTCAAGTGAAGAGCAAACAAAGATGGTTCCCCTGTTTCAAAACTTCTGCACCATATCATGTGATTACTTTGAACCCAGATAAGTTTAACGCAGTGCTTCTCTAACTTTCAATAATGGTGACCCAATATTCAATCATTTTCATCGTCCCCCCCCCCTCCATGCAATAACAATGCATTGAATTCAATACAACTATACTTTTACGTAAGAGACTACAATACTACTTTAACCTTTTTAAGTGCCACTAGCGTATATAAACTTCTCGCTGTCAAAGCATTAATTGACCATTGACGTATATATATATATACGTCTTTCCGAAGTGCGATATTTTCTGTGCATTGCCATCCATAAAATTATTCTAAGGGCTTTGGAGTTCATCAAAAGGACCGTGACATTGTTAGCGAAGGATTTACTTATTTCAGAGGATTCGTTTGTTTATTCCTTTTCTCCCTCCCCCCGCCTCAAATACATTACATACGAGTGCCCACAAAGAAAACGATGACATTGGGTAGTGAATTGCGTAACTTTTAATCGGAAGTTAAGGAATAAATTGTAAACCGTACAAATTATCACAAGAAATGTTAATTTTTCTATATAATTTTATGTATGACAACCCTATGGGGTCACTGGTAATTATTGCACTTGTTCTTAACTTACCATTGTTAAATTAATTATAAAATACATTGTGCAGTATTGATACATATATAAGTGTATTATATCAGTGTAAATGTGTATTTCATTTTTTTATTATGTCAGAAAGTAGTTTGTTCGTTTAATTTCAGAAAGTTTATATTTTTTCCAAAAATAATCTTTTGTTTTCGTTTTTTCAATATGCTCGCGCATCCCTCGTAGATTTATCACGCACCCCTAGGGAGGGAGGGGGCACAGTTTGAGAAACGCTCTGGTTTAACGTACATCTGTCCTATACATCTTCAGTGGTGTCAGGAGTCGCATACGACTCGACAGGTACAACGGGAGTTAGCTACTATTGCCACTGCGCTATCGTGGCCCCTCGATGGAAGTGAGATATTTCCGCATAAAATAAGCAATGATTTCACGAAAGAAGCGCACCAAACTAAATAAAGAGAGGAAATTCAATAATTCCAAAATGAAAAATTTCCCATTTCGCTCAAAATTCTTTTGGAAAATAATTTTCATTCCAAAATCCTAATATCATCACAAGACGGACATTAAAGAATGCTTCGATTTATATCGAAAAGGGTTGTTTTCTTCCTGGTAATGACTCCCATCCAATGGCACGCCCTTTACACGCAATACCTCCAAACTCATTATGGACAGAGGGGGGACAAGGTGCGAAAACGACGCGGCAACGTGTAATTTGAGCTCCGTTTTCACACACGAAAGTATCGCCAATCAAAATATTAATTTCGGGGAAGGGTTAATGGAATATGGTAATCAATGGGCTTGTGGTCGTTTGTTCTGGTCAGTGGGCAATTATTGTTCGTGGGAATGTCGTGTAATTTGTAATGGGGGATTGTATTTGCTTTCTCATCGACAGCGCGAACTGTAATTTTGTTTAAACCAATCGAAACTGTTCGATGCACAAGTTTGTAGATTTTGAAGGATGTTGTTTTGAGAGATAAGTTTTTAGAAAATTATATAGCGTGTGTGTGTTTTGTGCACTGTAGTGTGAGTGAATTATTCAACGGATTGCGATTCTCGGTTTGGTAGAGCGATTGCCTTATGAAAAATAATTCGATAATGCTGAAAGATATTACGCGAAATAACGAAAAAGGATTCCCATTAAATTCAAATGGGTTTCCAAGTCCACCCCTGACATTATGTGGAATTTAGAGAAGGATGACGATAACTGAACTTGTTGCTTCTCAGTGATTTAAAATTATAAGGTTGTCCATTGCTAATATCTTTAATCATTAGTCCCTTTGGTTTTAAAGCAACATGGTTTAATTTAAATGTTTGGTATCTTCGACTTATAACGCATGCTGTTCTGACTAAAGGTCGGTGTGAGTCGGATATATTTTTAATACTATTTTTAGTTGGAAAGTATTTTATTTTTATTGCACGCCTTTCTTTATCACCAAATTGGCGAGTAATTATCGTTGTATCGAATAGAAGCTCAATATAGAAGAAAGAGCCGTTAGCAAAATTAGCTAGAACACAACATTTAATTTAAATGTAGGATGCTATTTCACTGCACACACACACACACACACACAAATCTTTATTTATCGCCAAATTGAAGCATTATTATTGTGATATTGTATAGAAGTCCAATGCAGGAAAAGGAGTTTAGAGTAACATTTTTTTTTCTCCGTCGTCAAAGGTTTGGATTTTGCCTTATTTTCTTTCAAACGGGTTATAAAAATGGTACACACACAAAAAAAATCAACAATTTTTACCACCACAACCAAAACATTAAAGAAAGATAATATTTGAAGGACGATAATACGTACAACGGAGTACATGGTACATATTTGTCGTTTTATGGATATTAATTATGCGCACATACACCGGATTTTGTACAAAAAAAATACATTTTTCCATTACCTTTAAGTGAAAATAATATTGAAAAATATGGTTCTGACTTAGTGGATCTGTTAAATAGACGGAATAATTCTCACATATTTTTTCTAAGTATAATGATAAAGAAAATTAATCAATCGCGGAGTTGAAGTAAATATACTAAATGTAAGTATGCTTCTCACAACTACTTGAACTGTTTGATGCTAACACGATATAGTTAATGAACTTTATTATTTTTCGTTGGGTTTTTTTTTTTTTGTGATCATAAACCGTAAATTAAGGAGAATGTGTATGATTATTTACTTATAAGGGGTTATATATAAATATATATATAAACACTTTATTCTATTTAATTCCAAAAGAAAAGTTAACTTTTCGTGACATAAAAGTATTGCAAGTTGAAAAAATATAATAGAGAAAGTATATACACAGTAAGACCCCACTTAACGCTGTTTCGGTTTAACGCTCTTTTCCCCGAAATTGCACGCTGCGTTAGGCTTCCCTATATCCGAAGCAGTTTATGTTTCTTCTTTCCTGCGATGTTATACAAAAGTATTTTAATCGTTTCAAACATTTTTTGACGCTATTGTAAGTATAAATTTATATAATATAACGATTGCTACAGTGAAAAATATTATGATTTTTATTTTTTATCATGGGTAGGTGTGGTCATCAAAGGTACGTTCTAGTTTCTAGTTTTTCTAAACTTTAAGTTTTTCTTTGCATCGGTGGTTCATTTGTATGAATCTAATTTTTGAATATTAATTTATTCTAATCTTATCTAGTAAGTCTAATTTTTTCCATCAAGCAACACACACTGCTGCACGCAAGCGAGACTGAATGATCTGAAATGTAAACATACTGACTTAGAATTTTATTTATTTTTATATTTATATTCGTTTATCATGTTTTTATATTTGTAAGAAATAAATTTTTGTTTTGTTGTTGTAAAAAGCATAATAAATTTAATGGTAAAATACTTGACCAATTTTCTGCCAATCTTCCCCTAACCCCATTACTTATATGATTAGATAACCTCGTTTAACGCTGTTTCATATTACGCTTTACTTTTCTGGAACGTATACCCCGCGTTAAGCGGGGTCTTACTGTAGTAAGTAATACAGTAATAATAATAGGCATTTATAATAATATAACAGACGGTTCAGTATATAATATATATAACACGTGTACTGATATTAATACAATAGAGAAGGTATGCAGTATAACAGGTATACTAATATGATAATACAATAGAGAAGGTATAGTGTATAATTTAGTATACAATGAGACATTCTGATATATTATACATCAGAGAGAAGGTACAGCGTACAGTAATAGGTACACTGATATATAATAATACAACAGAGGAGGTATAGTATACAATACAGTATACAAAAAGGTACACTTATTTAATAATACAATAAAGTATAGTATATAATGCAATTTACATTATAAGGCATACAGATATAAACCATACCTTTTCTACTATATTATTATGATACACTACACAATAAGTTATAAAATTAGCATACAGAATACAGTGTACAATAATAGAGATACGCAAACACATATCATGTAAATCTAGCTGCGGTAACAAGCAGTCATGGCCAGAGATGTTTCAGTCCAGTCACCGATTCCAATACTGCGACTTCACTAAATAAATATTTTAAAAATGGTTTGAGAGTTAGGAAAATAGGAGAATCTGCATAGATGTCATCCTCGTCCTTTGACAGTAGTACAAAACTACGAGATTTGCCACCAAAAGCTATCGTCCACCTTTTAAATACGACGACAAAAAATTTTAAATTAAAAAAATATGGTACACAAATTCAAATTACAATTAACATTAAGTACCAGGCCTTCAGCGTCCGCAGTACCCGAAAAAGGTCATAGACGCGAAGCCATAGCCGACATTGTGTCTGCTGAGTCATGCGTTCGAATCCTGGTGCCACTAAAAAGCTGTGTAGAAGGGATGATGTAGTCCTCGCGATAGCGTGATGTGGAGACTTGAGAGGAGAGCAACGAATATTATTTTTGCCTTTCAACCATGATTCAAAAGTTTGAGGTACGTCATATATAGCCTTCATGTGGCTTCGAAGAGAGACATCAATAAACAATCAGTCAACAAAAAGCTCTCAATATTTATCCCAATGGAAATAGAAAGGCATACAGAATACTTAAAAACCCAAACATCAGGTTTAGTCGGTAACTATTTAAAAATGGATGAGAGAAGATTTGAAATCGATGAAACAAGACAGGCCATAGACTATGTTACAATAAGGGTAAATAAATTATAGAATAGAATTCTATCAGGGTAAAGCTAAAAATAGATACTGCTCAATCCCCGGAAACTAAAGAACGAAGAGACGTTAAAGTCCGGTAAGTTAATTATTTGAGAATAAATAATTTAGAGGAAAAGAGAGAACTTTAAATCAATGGCCGAAAATAATTTCCTTCAAGGATAAGTGAGGTAGACAGGTAAATCCTCCAATAAGAGAGAGTATCAAGAACTTATCTTGAGAAAAACAAACAATAGTGTTAAACAAGTAGAATACAATAAAGTATTTCATTTTAAATCAATTATTATTAGCAATAGGAATATAAATAGCTAAAAGTATAAGGAGTTTTGAAAACGCAAGATCAGTTTAAAGTAGGGTTTCTCATACTGTGAGACCTAGGGGGCATGATAACTCTGCGAGGGGGTTCAAGCATATTGAAAAGTTGAAAAAAAGATTATTTAAAAAAAATTATTAATTTATTGAATGTAAACACAAAAAAAAAACATTCTGATATAATAAAAAATAAAATACACATTTACACTGATATACACTTATAAATGTATTAGTACAGCGCGATGTATTTTATAATTAATTTAACAATAATTAGTTAAGAACAATATAATAATTACCAGTGACCCTATGAGCTTGTCATATATAAAATTATATACACAAATGAACACTTATTTTAGCAATTCATGCCGTTTATAATTAATCCCTTAACTGCTGATTAAAAGTTACGCAGTTCGCTACCCAATACCACCGGTTTTTACGTAAATCCGCGTATGTGATGTTTTTTTTCGGGGGGGGGGGAGAAAATGAATAAATAAAGCAAATCCTCTGAAACAAGAACATCCTTCGCAAACACTACCAAGGTCCTTTTGTTGCATTCCATAGCCTTCGGAATAATTTTATGGATAGCAGTGCACAGAAAAGAACGTACTTCAGGAAGACGTATATATACGTCCAAGGCAATCAACGTTTTGGCTGAGCGAGACCTTTTTATACTTTGGCGTCAAAGTATAGTATTATTGAATTCAATACATTGTTACTGTATGCAGGGGGGGGGGGTGATTAAAATTATGATTGAATATTGGGTTGCAAATATAGAAAGTTTGAGAAGCATTGGTTTAAAGGTATAGTCTGATTGACTGAGTATTTAAGTAGTGGGATTGAGTGTTTATTAATGGGACTCTTTGAAGCTTCAAATAAGGCTTTTCGTGACGGACCTCGTAATTTTAGACCACAGTCAAGTGACGAGGACAACACCTGAACTATCACTTCTTTTTCAAACTTCCACACCACACCAAAACGTGTAATTTGAGCATTGACAGATTTACCTTGTATTCGCCACTTGACACGACAAGTCTTCAGTTGTATCAGAACTCGGATCTCGACTTAACAACACCGGCCCCGAGTTCGAGACAATAATTACTCCAATGCCACAACCACTTAGTGGCCATAGTCGCCTAGTGGTGATGGTCATGAACTCGTGGCCGGTGTGTCATGAGTTCGAATCTAATGCCGCTGAAGACCCGCCATGTGGAGGGGATGATGTACGTTAAATCTGTCGAAGTTCAAAGCTCCTACGATATCTTGGTGTTCAAGTTAAAAGAAGCGGGTACCAACTCGGTGTCATGCTCGTCAAAATTAAGATGTCTGTTGTTAATAGCTCTCGTATAGCGTCATAATGAGATGCTGATAAACACTCACTCACTATGGCTACTTAAAGAATCAAAAGGTAAGTGGGAGAATTAATGTTATCTCTTTTTGTGGTTAAAAAATGCTCTCTATAAATATACTCACTCCCTCTTCCTATCTGATACTACTGGAACCATTTTTCTAAAGTTGGATACTTCAGAGGTATTAAGTTTGTGCTCACAAAGACACATATTTTGAAAGAAGACGCTTTAAAAAAATATTTTCAACAATCTGCATTTATTCACTTGCATATTCCATGCATTTAATTATATGCAGCTTACATTTATGCATATTTTATAATTCCATACCTATGCCATGTGTTGCATTTGACCTACTAAATATGCCGCTGGCAGAAGGTAGGATCTGATTAAGGCTTATATTGTGTACAAACTAGAAAACCGCAATAAGAGTCTACTGTGATGTAAATAGTGAGTTAATAAATGTTTATTGACGTCGCACTAGAAACCAACACGAGAGCTATTGGCGACGGACCTTTAAATTGTGAACCATAGCCAAATGAGAAGGATGATACCCGAGCTGTGTGTGGCAATTCCCTCTCTGAACTTCTACAGCACGTTAATTTGTAAGCAGATCTTTATGTTGGTAGATAGCTTGAAGTATTCAACACAATAACAATTATCATGCATAGAAAGTTTTTTTTTATATTGTATGTGTTTATCAGCTACAATCCTTAAAGAGTTCTCCTGTGGTACAGCAGGATATCAGCAGAAAAGGCATCTTTTCAGATACTGTCCCTTACTTCAGTCTCCCTTACCTATGTGGCCATGATTGCCTAGTGGTAATGGCTTCGTGGTCAATGTTGTCCGGTGAGAGTTATATTAAGGTCACACTACAAAGCTACATGAGGGCTATTGGCAACGGACTCGATGTTGTCGAGTCACGAGTTCGAGTCCTGTTGTCACTGAAGACCCACCATGTAGAAAGGCTGATGCACGTTAAATCTCCCTTGCAAGTTTTCATGTTGGTCAGATGGGAAAAGTCCTCCTTACTTGATCGTGGTTCAAAATTACGAGGTCCATCGCCAATAACCTTCCACCATACCTATGTGTCGTTGGTCATCTAACGGTAGCCTATCGATATATAAAGTCGCGATTCTGAGTTTTGATGCCACAAAAACCCACCAAGTAGAGGAGCTAATGCACGTTAAACATGTCGAGGCTCAACGTCCTGCTTTTCGTGTGATATGGACGTTTGGAGAGAGTGGTGGTAGCCCAAAGGTTATCTTCATCACTTGACCATTGTTCAAAATTAAAAGGACTGTTGCTCAGTAGCGCTCACAAAAATTTTTCAAGGGCGGAGTCCATGGTCGAAAGTCCCCCAGCTCGTATCATACCTCAAGACGACACAAATTGATTCTTCTGATTTGTTAACAAAAAACAGTATAAAATAAATTATTGAATTAATAATTAGCATTAATTAATAAAACAAATTGTTAATTATAAGTACGTAATTAAATTTTACGTTATATACATATACATAGGATTATCATCATTTGAAAAAAAACTCAAAGACTTTGGGGGATGTCAGGACACCCCCCTTGTGTGCGCCACTGCTGTTGCTTGTAGCCGTCTTGCTGCTAAAGTGTGATGTATAAGCATTTACTCACTCAGTCTCACTTGTGTATAATTAAGAATCATAATATGTTGCGATAGCACCGTCATACAGTTCTACTTAAAAAAATAGCGACGGACCAACCCTTATTGTACAATTATACAACTGCTCTCTCATACTCATTGCACAAACAGTAAAACTGCAATTTACATGTATTATGTAGTTCTATTTATTTGTTCTTTCTTTTTTTTCGCAAAATTTGCTTTTGACGCTTCTTTTCAGTTAAATTCATCACTGAAGCTGCATTGTTTAACATTTTATTGATAAATCCTTCAGTTTTTTGATAAATCTGCCGCTCTTGCAGCTTCTTAGAAAGTTGAGTATTTAGTTCCGTGTTGATTGTTAATAAATCTTCGTATGACACAACGCCTTTCTTCTAACACGACGATTCCCAATCCAGGGAGAGCTTGCAAATAATATATTATCGCAATCGTAGTGGCGACATTTTATGAAACGAAGCACATAGCTGCCGATTCAGCGCGTACGACACATGCGGAATGGGAATTGCCAACATGGCGAGTTATCTTAAACGTTGTCATTGTTGCGTTAGTACATATAAATTTTACAACATCACGAAAAAAAAATTATAGAGAGAGGAAAAAACAGTTTAAAAAATTGGCTTTATGTTTTTGAAAAAGTATTTCCTTTCTACAGATACACAAACTATTTATTTATCATCAATTTTTCCCTCACGGAACGGAGAGTGAGTACATTAATTTCTTGTTTCAGTTAGCACTAACGGTTGCATGTCTCAAATGATTAGTCAAGAGGTCACTGCGGCCATCACACACTCCATCTCGTCCCCGGGTGGTTTTCTTCCGCTTATCTCTCTCAAAAGGGAAACACGGGAGGGGAAATGACGAACAGTTGTTAATGGAATTGATCCCCGACGATAACATACAGAATAGAGGGTTGTCTACATCTGCCGTCAGGACCTTCATCTTCGCGTTATCTGGGCTTAATTGTACCAATAGATTTTGACTGACTATCTCTTCTTCTTTCCGCCTCGCTTGTCATATTTTCTCTTCTTCGATAAAATATTTCTCGGCTTCTGGAGCAATAGGGGTGTTTCTGTCATGTCGGGAGGTTTGTGTAGAATTTGATCGTATTGATATGGAAGAGGTTTGAGGTTTAACGCTGGCAGATGTTATTATGGAAAAAAATTCGTGAGACAAATTTGATGTAATTTGCTTGATTAATTGCTCTGTAATTTGATTGTTTGTTGTGTTAATTCCTTTCTTTTCTCCAGCGATGCATCAAAGGGGATGTAAAAAGTGACCAGAACACTTTTGAAACTTTCATTGTATTTTTAGTACAATGCTATTATTAATTGCACCGGTCAAGGAAAATTTTTCGATAAAAATAGCATTTTAAAAATAAATCACTTACATTATGGATCGAGTTTTGTGCAAAATTAAAATTTATCTAGCAGTCTAATTTGTTTCTCTATAAAAAAAATTTATTTTTCCCTGTTGGCGCCAGATGGCGAGAATTCCTTTGTATAGATTTGCTCCTAACCAACTGTTGCAACCTTTTGTATTCAGTTCGAAAAGTATAGCGATCCCACATGGTTGGGATCCGTTTCGTTTATTAAAATTTGTTAAAATTTACAGTCCATTAATTATTATATCGGCAACATTCCCCTTTTGACAATTTTTCATATTTGCATAAGCGGATTATTAAAATTTGATTTTTTTTAAAAAAAATGATACAAATTAAATGATTTTAGTATTATGATTGTCATACTGTATACCCTTAGCTTACACATAATGGTTTATTGACTTTGACGAAGGGCCAAATTTGACCAAACTATGCAAAAATTCACTGATTTAAGAAAAACGCGTATTTGTGATCTAGACCAGTGCTTCCTAACCCTTTTATCGCCGCGAACTGGTCAATGTTTAATTATTTTAATATGCATCCAAACATGCCTTCAAAATAAAATAAAGTTACACCTTAAAAATTAATATAAAGTGATTTTTCCATTGGAGCTCACACACAAACCTTATATAATTCATATTATATTATTTCAAATGTAAATGTCATGGACAGACATTAAATGCAAGATAAGGGAGAGCATTTCTTAACAATAAACTTGACATTTATTTTATCCAGTATTATTAGGCCTGGCACCTTCAAGCTGAGAGAGCTACATTCGGAAGCGCAGAGTGTTTGTAAGCAAAAACAAATTTTCTACTTACATTAGCGTTGAGAAGCTCTCTATCGGTTACAATGAGAATTCTTTAGAGAATTCTTAACACCGGGAGAAATGCACCAAAGTAAGTAAAATGGAAAGAACTTAGTGTCCATCGTGCGGCCCGGTACTATTTGATCCATGGACCGGTACCGGTTCTCTGCCTGAGAATTGGGAATCACTGATCTTGACCAAGGTAACCAAGGTAACGAGTTTCAAAATTACAATGTCCGTCCCAATAGCCCTCGCGTTGCTTTATTGTGCAACGATAATAATCACTAACTCACCGTAATCTAGATAAAACTCTGCTTAAGCAAAAGAAAAAAAAAGAGACCGCTGTAATCGAGTAGCTATGGCTCAGATCTGGGGGTTGGCCCCTTTTGACAATTGGGTGAGGGAGTGTTTATTAACGACACATTCTGAATTTGAAATAGGGCTATTGGAATGTTTTGAACTAGTTTCCGTTTATCCGGGAATATTATTCTTTTTAAGATCTGTAAGAAAATATAAATTGACTGAAACAATTGCAAAATTCAAACAATTAACCAAACGATTCTTACTTTAATTAAAAACCATTGATCTTGAGAGGTATAACAAAACAAAGACTTGACTTCGAGGGTACAGGGTGGTCAAAGTAATCGACTCGTGGCTGGCTTGACATGAATTCGAGCCCAGTGCCACTGATGACCCGTTGTGTAGGGGAGCGATGCACATTAAATCTGTCGAGAGCTCAAACGTCCTCCGGTTGGTGTGGTGTAGTATTTAGGAGAGGGGTCAGGTTTCGTGCTCGTCACTTGACCATGGTTCAAAATTACGCGATTCATCGCCAAAAGCCCTCGAGTCGCTGAACGGTGCGACGTTAATATTCACTCACTCGGGAAGGATCATAACAAGGAGCTGCAACTCCAGATAAGTACTTTCAATAATATATAACATCCGAATATGAATTAGGATTTCAAATTTCTCCAAGTTATAAAATTGTATATTGCATAAAGTGCCTAAGTCAGTGTTTCTCAAACTGTGGGGTGCGCTCCACTAGGGGGGCATGATAACCTTACAAGGGTGGGCGAGTGTATAGAAGAGTCGAAAACAAAAGATTATTTTTAAAACATTATTAATTTACTGAAGGAAAGCCGAACAAAATACATTCTGACATAATAAAAAATAAAATACACATTTCCACTGATTATAATACACTTATATATGTATCAGTACTGCATAATGTGTTTCATAATTAATATATAACTGTACTAAGTTAAGAACAAGTTTAATAATTACCAGTATGAAAAAGTAATACACATAAGATAAAAGTTGCGTTATTATTTACTTTTCTTTGTGAATGTCCTCTACAATAAAATTAGATAATTTTCACACATATATACCTAATTTAAAAAAAAAAATTTCAATTATTTCTAAAATTTTATCCCGAATTCATAATCAAAAATATATCAAAAATTTGGATACTAATTAATGCATCTGACTACGGTCGGAATCACACACATAATTTTGCAAGAGTGTATAAATGAATAATTTTTTTTTTGATAATATATTTAGTGTCGCTGAATTAGAATATGCACGTAAAATTGTTTTAAGAATAAAAATACTATAACAATAAAAAAAATATTTAAAGGGAACTTTTTTTGGTAGAAAATGAAAAAAAAGGATGATATATTTTTCAATAATAATATTTTGCTTATATATATAGAGAGAGAACTAAGACTTTTTTCTATACAGAGAATATTAACTAGGATTTTAAAAAAAGATAATTTAAGTAGATTTATATATTAATATTTTAAAACATCAGAATTGAGAGAAGTTTTAATAAAAAACACCGGTTATTAATTCGATTGATAGTAATTCTGAAAATAATGGGAATTTTTTCAAAAATCCTTCTTTGGACTCGGAACAGAAGTTTTAGCTATATTTAAAGCTCAATTTTACTATAGAAACAATTTCCATAAAAGGAAAATGTTTTCAAAATATGCATTCTTTTGCCAAACAAATATTCCTAAAACTATTTTATACGTATATTCTAAGGGAACTTATAAATAGTAGGAATTGAAAAAAGAGCATAATTTGTATGTCTGCATTGTTGTAACAATGCACACTCGGTTTGGCTGAAAAACTGGTTTTCGTCGCCAGTTTTTTGTCATTGTTTTAACAGTTACATTGTTAAAACAATGGAGACAAATTTAAGTTGGAGTCAAAATCCGGTAATTAATTAAATTAAATTAATTAATTAATATTTGAAAAAACTGTATTAAACATCAAGTGTCATTTACTACAAGTTTAAAAAAAATGTATTTGAACTTGATTGGATGAACAGATAGTATTTTATTAACGACTGAAAATTTGCAAAAGAGAAATATATAGAAGGTGAGCTATAATACTATTTTTTATATATATTTTGTAATATGGGGATTAATTTTTATTCATTAATGAAAATGCATAATCTTTCAGGACATTTTAAAAAACTTTTAGTTTTAATTTGAGTTTTTAAAATTCATTACATATATCAGCTGAATAAAAATAGATTGCTTTTATATGTGTGTCTTGTGTAAAATATTCTTAACCAATAAGAACACACAAAGTTACAAAATTGATTCACTTTTATTTAAAAGCGAACCAAACAATCAAATAAGCCGACTCATTAAATGTCAAAGTAATTTAACTATTCCGTGATTTATTATGGTAATTGGATTTTAAGTAACGTTCAGAAATCAAATTATGTAAATTAATTAAATTCCACGAGATGTTTTCTGTTTCCTCTTTAGAAAGCGCAATGTAAATTAAAAAGTTAATTACGTGGCCTCGCGACTAATTAAACGCAAAAGAGTTTTATCAACAAGGGATTTACCTCAAGGCTCATTTTCAAAAATTAAAAAATAAAATTAATTTTTTTTAAACTTCAAAAACAGGGGGGAAATTCTTAAATCATTTTAATTTCAAAGTATATTTTTTTTTACATAGTATGAAATATCTGATGTATTTTTTTTTTTATCTCTCAGTTGGAGAAATTTTTTTAAAATTTTGTACGTGTGCGTTGCTAATTTATTTATGTTAAAAATGAAATATGAAACTGTTCCAAATGTTTCGAAAGAATTATTAAATTAACTGAGGAAAAAGTAAGTTATAATTTTGTGACATTAATATACTGTAACTATAATTATGCAAAATATAAAAAATAATTATACTTCAGAAACGCTCACTCTGAAGAACAGTTCAAAATGTGAAAGATTATCATTGCAATAAAAAACATCTAACAGGCATCTGTTGCAATTTTTCTTGAGTAAATTTCATCGTGATAGCTGATAACGTTCGGAACCATGATTTTGAAAAAGTGTATAAATGAATATTTTTTTGAAGTGATAACTTTTTTAGCGCGTTTTGCTGGGGACTGAACTTGAATGCTGCGCTTTAAGAAGCCAAGCATTGTTACGCTCGGGTTTGTAACGCTCGTAACAAAGGGTCGGAATTTTCCGTAACAATATAAAGTCCTTCAACAAAAAAGTCTTACAACAATGTCAAAATTTGGTGTCGAAAAGCGGTTTTCAGCCAAACTGGAATTTCATGGCGTTGCTCTATTTGTGGTGACCTGTAGTTACCCCTTACATTCGAACCCTCCTGTCTCTCCGTAAACCTGGCTAGATGTGTAGGAGGAACTAAATAATCCATAGACATTATTCCAATCTAAATTGATTTTATTAATTCTTATCACTCTTATTACGAAACAAACACAACACAAATCTAATTAAGGTATATAAACAATGGTAGAGTGCAGAGGTGATATACACAAAGGCGGGGATAATATTACAGACCTTCAACTGAATCTAAGATAGCTTAAATACGCTCATTTACAACTACGCCGCACACTAATAATCAACTTTTACTTAATCAATTTTACGATACCTGATTCCTTAATGCTTCGGTTCCTTCACGGAGAACTTCAGGAACTATCTTTAGCTGAATCAAATGACGATGGCTCCACTCTCCGTAATATTTAATTTCACTGCTTTTCAATCTTCATTAACCACTTCTCCTTGCACAAACGTATCAACTTCACTTAACTTGACCTCTTACTTCACTATCTTTTCAACTCGCGAAAACCGAATTTATATGATATTCCTCATTTACATAAATCCCGTTTGGTTTCTCGATGAAGGTTGGTTGAAATATATATTTTGATTTAAAGAAAAAAAGAAGTAATTAGTAGAAACGCGTATAGATCCGTCACATATTGACTGTATTAAATAACTTTGATTAAAAAATAAATGCTTTTAACATGTGATTAACTTGAAATATATTATTAAAAACCCGATCTCTACAATGTTTTACATTTTTTACAAATTTCTATGGATTTTCTTAGATTTAAATTTTTAAAAAAAGTTACAACTAATTTTCAAGTAGATTGGTGCATTGTATACCTTTCTCAACACTTCCAAGCTAAACTGAGATGGAATATTGTAAAACTTCTTTAAAAAATTTATGGAATCTCATAATTTTGAAAATTTTCTATTTTTCTGCTTTTCTGCATACAAAATTTTTTGAAAAATGCACTTTTCCATTTCAGATGCCATAAAAATGCAACGAAAAAAATGGCTAAAATTACCAAATGCCAGTAATAATTAATTGTAATAAACCTACGACAGAATTGACCAGTTTAAGGTTTATGGAGCATGTGAAGAAAGACAACTTTCTGAGACATTACACAACTGATAGTTTTCCCTATTTTTAAAAAAGTGATTTAGAGAGAACAACTTTAAGAATATAAGAAAATGCTGAAATGTTTTCATCAGATGGTATTATTTACATTTTGAACCTTTCTTTATACAGTGAATGCATACACACAAACAAATGTCTAGGTTTTCTCTTCCATACATAATAATAATGAATAAATAATTTTATATGACAATACTAATACCCCCCCCCTTGTTTTTTTATTCACCTAATTATTCCCTGAAATAACATTACAAAATTTGAAGTTATCACTTCTATCGTGTGATCATAAGCACACACACTCTTTTTAGCGCGTTTTTCACGTAGTGTAAAAAAAGCGCTATTAGGAAGCAAATTTCGTCTTCGTCTTCGTTCCATATTTTATCGTACCTTTTTCTCAGCCAATAACTAACCGATTGACCTCGGGTTTTTGGCATTTGGTTGCATGTGTGCCCTAGATGAGCCGAATCATATTTAAATTTTCCCATAGTTTTTCCGAATTTTCCAATAAATTTTCCTGAATTTCGCTAGTTTATAACAAAATTTTCTCAAATTTTACCTAGTAAATTTTTTGTGTCATTGTTTCTTTTCAGCACAATAGTAGTACATTTAGAGGAGTGGTACAGTACACATTGCTTTCTGTTAGTAAAAAGTTCATTAGTTGCATTATTGTAAAACACAACATGTGAAAAATGCGCTAAAAATTTCTTGGTCATGCTAATGATTGATATCTTGTTTGTTAACAAAATTGACAAATTCATAAGAGTCAATTGGTGTTGTCTTGAAGTGTGATACGAGTTGGGGAACTTTCGGCCATGGACCCCCATCCCTTGAAAAAATTTTGTGTGTGCTACTGGTGGTAGGGCTTTGTCTATACATGAACGACGGTCATCACATGTAGCCAATTGAGATATTGTACGAAATTCTCAGTTTTTCGGAGAATGCAACCGGAAATAACATTTGGCAGTTGAAATTATTCGATTTAGGATCTATTAAGCTCAGTCGAGAACGAGACGAAGCCCCCATGGTGGCCGAGGCCCTGGGCCTGGGCTCAGGTGGCCTATGCCTTAAGACGTCCCTGATTTCAGGCATTCTTTTGTAAGAAATATTTGTTTTAAATATATGCATCAGTATTCGATAACATTCAAGAATGACTTCTACGGCATAAGAGACAACATAAATTCCGATTTTGTACTTGGCAAAAAACTTTATGGATGTTCACATCCGATAAATTTTCTGAAATAATTTTGAATGGTCTTTTTCAAAACATTGTACAAGAGATAAAGAATCCGACCCAACAATTTATCTAGCTTTATTGGCTACAGAATATATAGTACTAAGTGAAAACATTTCGAACCCGAAATGGACAAAAGAAAGCCTTCCATCTTATCACAAAAAGAAAAGAAAAATTTTAATTCTAAATTGACAACTCTGGTTACAAATGGGGATCGAAGTTGAGAGGGGAAATGGAATAAAAGAACGAAAACACATTTCATTTTACTTCAAAAGCTCTTAATTCTAAATTGGCAACTGGAAGCCGGAGATAAAACAAAAAAGGATTCCATTTCCTCTGAAAAAATATAAAATGGCAAGTCAGGTTAAAAACGGTAATATTGGTTTTAAATGAGATAGGTCAAGTGGTAAAGAGGAAAAATAATGTTTGACACAGCTTTTTATATTTAACTTGCTTGCACTTATTTTAAAATCTATAAAAATTGTATTAGTACAATACAATTTCTCTCTGAAGACACATTATTTAATAGATTTTATTTTTATTTAAAGCTACATTATTTTACAAAAATTTTAAGAAAAATATTGTTGTAGAAATTCTTTCCCTTTTATTAGCGTCGTGTTCCCTTTTATTAGCGTTCAAAATTACGATGTTCGTCGCCAATCGCCCTCGTTGCTTTATATGCAACGCTACTTATCTCTTGCTCATTCATTTTTTCTTTTTTAATAACTGTGAAACTTAAGTAGCTAAGAGTTAAATAGTATAAAAATTAAAAATTCACTAAATGTTTTGAAGAAAGCGCATCAATTGGGACCGGACACCGTTCGGATACGCGATTGCTCGGATAACCGAAAATCGAATGCGATCCATGCAGTATGTGATACTGGACACTATACAAATATTGAAATCATCACATGCGGGAAACGTGCTTGAAGAAAAAGCCAAATAGGTGCAAAACGTCGTAATTTTACCATGATTGTGGAAAATAATCACTATTTTTCGCTGTACCATTTTACACCTTCGTTTTTTCACTGCAAGGTCTCTGATTCTCTTGAGCAGCAGTAGTTGAGTAGGACAGCACTCTGATTGTTGTTCGTACCACTTCATAGCTGTCTTTAACGCAGAAAAACGCGTCAGCATTTGATGGACCCTTGTTACTTTCGTTGTTGCTGTTGTTGTCCTCGTCTTCATCCGTTTCATCGTCGACAGTGTAGGATACTTCTTGCACGGAAGTCACTATCTCGTCATTATTTAGCATTTGAAATCCACAGTCTTCTGCATCGCATGCTATCCAGGTTTTTACATCTACAAAACTCAACAAAGCACGTATACAACCCCTCACTTAGAAACAAACTGACCTAATATTCCGAGCAGATGTTTACCAAATTACACAGCTGAAATTCCCCAAATATCCCTCACCTTGGGTTTCCCGTTACTTTTGACCTCACAGGAAACAAATGTTGAGCATCGCACTGTTCGAAAACGGATCTGAACTTTGGTTCGGATTCTTGACGCTCCGGATAATAAACGTTCGGATAAACGACGTTCTACTGTATATAGTTAGCAACGTTTAGTCGATAATCAGTTAAAATCAAAAAATTTTAATCACCTATTCTCCTTGATAGTTTTATAATGCAAAACATTTAAGCAAGAGTACTCAAATATGGTTAAAAAGCACAAAAAAATGCCGGTTTTGATATGCATTTTTTGAAAAAAATATTTACCCCTAAATATTGAAGAAATTTATGAAATAAAAATTTCAAATTATTCAAATGCAAGAAAATTAAACTATCGATTCCCCAAATAAATTCATAAATTATAAATGAGTACAATTTTTAAATTCGAAGCATAGCCTAAATTACATTTAAAAATTTAATTTACATTACTTTCAAAAATCCCCCAAAAAAAAAGATTTTACATTAAAGTCTATTTTTTACTATATAACACTCAAGAAAATATTGAATCCCAGAAAATAACAAGGATGTAAAATGTTTCACATTTTTATAATAATATTTACAAATTGCCATCCTATTTCTCATATCCAAACCTTGGAAAACTGGCGATTTTTCAAACATTTGGAGAAGAAATCGCAGAACATCTGGAAAAATGACAAATGAAGGAACATTTGGCGTCTGGAAAAATAACATGTATTCAAATCGAGAAAATTTATTCATCAACTTAATATTTGAATTTCAACGATTTTGTTTTTTCATCGATGAAGAAATTCAATGCGCATTTCAATTTTTGAGGCATTTTAATATTGAAATAATGAAAATTGATTCACTAAATGATTTGATTGCTGATGTTGTTGTTCCTTTAGGGTAATATGCATAATTCAGTTTCAATCATCTACTATAAAATTGAAAGCGTATATTTGTGTATTTTTATTTCATTTTATTTAATTATATTTGTAAATGCGAATTTTTTATGTTCATAAAATTATCTCACCTCATACTTTGACATATTTGGTGTGTCCAAATTATATACGAACGACTTTTCTCACGGATTTATATTAAAGTACAATAATTTTTTTCCCAAATTTTATTTTTCTGATTTTTTACTTTTTGAAATATTGTCATATTTTCTGCATTTCATTTAAAAATAAAATTGGTATAAATAGAAAATTGTTTTGATTTAATTAAACTGCTGTGCAGATTTAAAAAAAATAGTTGAAGAACATGTGGTGCTTATGTAGTAAAATATATATTTAGCACTATTTAAACTTACTTTCTTCATTTTAAAATAATTTGCCACATTGACTGTTTTAAAATACACAGTAGTTATAAATATATGTTTGGATTAAAAATTCTCTTCCGTATTATTATCTTCTGCTTTTATTCAATAACTCATGAAATTTATTTATGAATTTATTTGCTGGTGTCTTATCTTCTACTGTTAAAGTTAAGTTGCTTAAATTGGCTTCTTTTGTAATGGGCCCAATGGACTAAAATTCATGACGGTCACATGATAATATAAACACGTGTTCTACATTGAATTCAAAACGGACAATAAACTATAGAGCTCGTACTTTTTATTCTATTTGTAAAACTTAGGTAAAATTTCAAATTGCATGATTGGGTAAAGATGCTCAAGAGTTATAAAAAGAAATTTCTGCAAAAAGATTTTAAAATTAAAGAAAAAAAGACTTGTTTTATACATGTGACAAATATTAATTTTTTTAAAAAAAAGTTTCGGTAAAAAGCGTAATTTGGCAACAACGAAGTGCATGAACTGATTTGCTGAAAATAGATAATTGCATTTGTCGTGACTATGGCGTCACATGTGTTTTTGAACTTGATTGGCTAAAAACACGCGGTTTAAAATTATCATGTGATTAGGACGTCACATGAATTTAGTCCATTCGTGATAAGATCATCACATGATAAAGACAAACACGCGTCCTCCATTAAATTCAAAACTGACATCAAACTAATTGTACTGGTAGTTCTACTTTGTAAAACTTAGATAAAACTTCAAATTTCAAATTCGGTAAAAATGCTCCAATGCTATATAAAATAAATTTCTTCTAAGATTATAAAATTTGTAACGGTTACATTTAAACTCTGCCTTCCCTTGACAAATAACGACAGCCAGGTGGCGCTACTTGTTCTTGGGGGAAAGGAGAAGGTTTTTTCGAGAGTTCTTGAGCCGCCGGATGGTCCCCGAGCCATGGATACACGTGGAGTCAGGGAAAGCCTTTCCCTCCTTTGATGTCTTGTGTATTTTTGTTTGTGTGTGTATCTCCTTGTGTTGTGGAACTTCATGAACATTAAAAAATATCTTGTTCCTGTAACCATCAAAGGCTGCATTAATTAGTATTTCACAACATGGGAGTATTACAAATTTAATTTTTTTAAAAATTTTATACATGTATTTTTAAATAAAATACATTTTGTCTACCTATGTGCATTATGGTTGTTGACAAATTTGTATTTTTAAGAGAAAGTTTCTGAAAAGATCGAAACCTGATTAGCTGGAGATACATGATTACTTTTAATGTGTGATTGTGACGTCGCATGAGTTTTTGAACTGATTAGCTAAAAACACGTGGTTATCAATATCATGGGCTATGATGTCACATGAATTGAGCTCATTGTACTTGTTCTATTTGTAAAACTTAGAAGAAATTAAATTTCATTATTAAGTTAAGATGTTTAGACGTTATAAAAAAACTTCTTCAAAAAGATTTTAAAATTAAAAAAAAATAATCTTGTTTTACGTGCATGTAATTTAAATAAAAGGAATTATGTAAATCTATGTGCTTTATTATTGCTAACACATGTGTATTTTTAATATAAGAGAAAGTTTCTTCAAATTGCAAAAGTTAGCAAAAACGAAGTGCATGAACTGCTTTGCTGGAAACTGATCATTGCTTTTATCGTATGACTATGACGTCACATGAGTTTTGTAAGTGATTGGCTAGAAACACGTGGTTGTCATCAGGTGACTATGACGTCACGTGAATTTTGCCCATTGTTCTAAATATGTTTTTTTTTTTTCAGCTGGAGAAAAGAATCGTCGTCACACACACAAATATATATATCGACGCTGGTTGAACTTATTACATGTTTAACATTTGCAATTTTTGAGAAATTATAAATCATCAGGAAATCTTTTTGATCATTCGAGTGATTACAAGTATAAAATGAGTCCATTGAATAAACTTTGGCTATTATTAATTACACAAATGGGTCTTGACTTTGAGCTCGTGACCAGTGTTTCTTAGCCAAGCCCCCAAGTATTTGAACCCTACTTCCACCGGACCCATCGTGTAGAGCACAGTTTCTCATAGTTTGGTACGCGCATCGCCACAGGGGTACGGGAAGATTTTTTTGGGGGATGGGGGTATGCTTTGCACGGCTTTTGGTGGAAATATGCACTGTGCACCGTGCTTAGCTGCGCTTAATTTTATGTTCTCATGAGTCAAGTCAAGACTGTCCTGGAAGGTGTGAGATGGTCCGGTGTGACATGGTGGGAATTTATGTTACTACGTTCTACAGACAACTTACTTCGTTAATATCTTGTGGCTCCTCCAGGCGCCTATGTATATTTAGCTCTTTGTTCAATTTAATTATTTTCCTGATTTAAGCAAAAATATTGAATGGATAAGATATCCGTTTAATATTAGCACAACATCCATGCCAGAAGATTTGTCGCATGCGGAAGAAAAGCTACTGTTGGAATTAGCTTCAGACGGATTCTTAAAAAAATGAATATAAGGATTGCACTTTAACATCATTCTGGTTACAAATGCCACATGTGTATCCGGTATTAACAGAAAAAGTTCTGAAATACACATCTTGCCTTTTCCAACTTCATAGTTATGTGAAGTTGCTTGTTCAGCATTTTGAAGGCACTACTTCGAACAAAACGTGGAACTATAGAACACGGAACCACATT